>VYZW01017820.1:0-19668 GCA_013401315.1 Balaeniceps rex
TTAGTTGCCGAGTGGGGCTAAACCACGACACAGCTGAAATTATTTTTAAATGGGTTTTAGTTAGTTAGGGGTTGGTTTTTTGGGAGGCAAACGCATGAGCTCAAGTGTATATAATATGTTAGAGCAATGCTTATCTAGTACTTTCTCAGAGGGATTTTTTTGCATGATTGGTGGGGTAATGTTTGAGATGCATTATAAATTCAGTCCTCTGGCCAGTCCCTCTCCTTGTCAGGATACTAAGAATGATGCCTTTGCTGGGCAGAATAGCAGAATGTGAACTGCAGCCAATTTTTATCTGATTATTCATTCAGAAGGAAACGGGACAGGAATGATGGAGAGGTTGAACGTCCTGTCCTTCTTTATAGGAAAATTCTCCCAGAAAAACTTGTCTCTCAGCTCTTCCAAATATATAACCCCTAGTAAACCAGCATTGAGCACTGTTAACCCTTTTCCTTTGGAGTGAAGGGAAGTGTAAGGTAACTTAATTCTCTGCTCACTTGAATAAAGTAGAAGCCACAGAAAAATATCAATGGCATAAGAAATACACAGTGGAAGTTTTTAACATGCTCAATGCTTTCATTCAGCATTATGAACAATGAGCTACATCTACTGCCCAACACTCATTCATAATTTCAGATGGATGAGATGTGCCAGTATCTCCACAAAGACTTGCCAGTAGCCAGCCATACTCTTTTGCTGTGTGTGTTTGCACTTACACACGAGACAGGTTTGTAGTAGTACTTATTAAAGTTGTCCAAAATTTTTAAAACTTCCTTCTAGAAGCTTAATTTTTCCATGCAAGGTGTCTGCCAAAACAGGTCTGTCATTTCTTCAATGACACTAAGGAACTAAAAACTATATAATATATATTATATATTTACATAACATATATCTGAAAGAAAATTAATGTCCTATTTCATTCTGAGGTGATTCACCCACCACATTGTTTTCTAACAAGCCTGCTTGTGTATCTCTGGTTATAAAACCGCTACCATTTTCTATAACATTGGTATTAAATTATCACATTTGAAATTATCTTCCTGTTCCTGATGATACAGAACACACAGAAAACCTACACTAAAACAGATGTGCCTGAAGTAAGTGGTTTACACCTACTCATGTAAAAACAAAAGCTCTCATCAGGAAAACATGCTCCCTGATAATATCACCTACAAAGTGTTAAGACTAAATTCTAACTAGCATATCAATCAGCTCCAAAGTGTGATGACTTTATCTCAGTAGGGTATCATAGGCATGAAAAGATGTACATATGAAAATCATTAACTGTGCCAACATATTTTATTTTAAAAAATTGGTCCTAAAAATGATCAGACAACAATAAACAATATTTATATATCTAGATGAAAACACTTTGGAATACCTTGCAGGAAACGTTGACTTTTAAAGCCTGTGTTCATCAACAGGCGTATTTGGAAGCAGTTGGCAGTTATCCTTATAAGTGAATCGTCTTATGCCAGTACATGATGAGTGGAAAATAAGAACATTAAAGTAAGATAAATAACATAAAAGAAAATCCTATGCAAGGTAATACGAAAACCAGTTGTTGCATCATAGCAAGTTAAAAATCTAATTTATTCATTTTCATACCAGCAAGCAGAAAAAAAAAGCTAATGTGGTAAATGGTATTATGGTAACAAAAAGCTTCCAAGTGACTGTCAGTCCTGTTTATAATCTTGCAGTGATTATTTATTCCAACAGGAATAAATGGAATCTGCAATTACCAAAGTGTGAAGATGAAGGCGGCTAGTATGAAGGAGGTTATTATTACGTCATTTTCTGTCACATGAAGAAAGAAAATAAAGAAATATAATTTAACTTGATCATAAACTTTTAGCTAGTATGGGAATAATTTGTCATGCTACATTCTACAGTGCAAGATTATTTTATTTATCCATCTTCTCTTCCTATGCTCATTTGTTGCTGAGGCAGGACCGTCCCCCCCCCTTTCTTTGACAGAAAAGGAGACTAGGAACTAAGGAAAAGAGTTGTCAGTAGCTGCAGTTGTCCTATTGCCAAGTTCATTTACAATTACAGTTTACTGTATAATGAGAACCAGTGAAAGAACTAGCTCCATCTGAGCACATTTATCTCACCTTCTCTACCTATAACATTTCTGCCATATTGGGGCAGAAATATTTTCATATTCATATTCATATATATGAAAATATCTGCCTCTAATGAAAAAAACTGCCAGGCCACTAATGAAAATATGCAACCTTCTAGAGAGTCTAACAATGTCAACAGCAGATTTACAGGATGGCCCTGCTCTGATCTCTGCTCCCTAATCCCTCTTTGCTTAGCTAAATCCATCCCACAGACAACTGCCAAAAAGCTTTCTTGGCAGCTGATTCCATTCTACCCCTCACATACAACTCTCAAAAAAGGAGACTTCATTTAAAAAAAGGCTTTTTACTAGCAAGACAAAGCCCCTGTACCCTGATGGCAGAAAGCGCATGACTGGGATAACAACATGTCCTATGCTATACACATTCAAGCAGTCTTTCCTAAACACAGTTATTTCAATAATTAACTCAGTAGCTAATTTATTGAGAAAAGCTATATTTGTACCTCTTATTATATAAAACTTCAATGGCAAGTGATGTGTGAAGATCATTACTCTCTGCTAATTACCATTCCTAGAAGCAGAGACAGTTAACTACATGATCTATTATCTTTAATAATTATTATTTACATGGTAAATAATATGAACACTATGTGTTGGTTTTTTCCTGCCTAGCTTATTCTGAGAAAATGCTTACCAAGGACTTTATAAACAAGTTTTAAAGCAAATATTTTTCAGAATTTTTTTTGTGATGATTGTCTTGCTTATATATAGAAAGGTACTTTGGCCTGCATTGTCTGGTCCCATCTATAATGTATATCTACATTATACAATCGTATAACACTCTGGGAACAAAATATGGAAATTGAGATAAAGATATAAATTTACCTATAATGGCAATAATTGTGCCTATGAAGTAAAAACTCTTACAAAATATACAGATTTTTAGAAATCTGTTCAATCAAATGTCAATCAAATAAATTCTTAATTTTAGACAGATAAAATGCACCATTTAGCTGGAGACTCAGAAATGCTCCAGACAATATTTTAGCTCCATCACCCAAGCACTTCAAAAACAAGAGCATATATAATTTTCACAAATTTCCATTACCAAACTAACATGCTGAAAGCAGCCAATAAAAGACTTACAGTACTATCCTCAAGTTACTTGACTCATAAGACAGCCTTACTGACCTAAATCCAACCCTACTGAGTTGGAAGATGCTACCATGAAAATCATGCATTGATTTTCCGCAAAGCAGATTTTCCCCTGTGTTTCTCCTCATATCATTTATTTAGTAACTTATTGTACCCCTAAGATTGCAGAACACAAAGTGTAAAACCTGCAGCAGAGCTTCATGAGTTCATACAAATTCACTTGTTCTTTTACAGACAGTTAAAAAATTAGTATCTTTGAATTCCTACACCAGTTCATCAACCTGCCAGCTGAGGCTTCTCCTCTCAGTACATTCTTCTGTGATGTTTTCTCAGAGACAGTGCAGGAAGACGATTCAAGTCTGTTGCTCCTTTCTCTTGCCTCCCTCATCCAAAGCCAGATGACACCGACAAAAATTCATCCCAGATAAGTTTCTCACCATTTACCGATTTCCAGGATTATTATGTAAGGATAAAACCTTCCACAGATCTGTCCTTACATAAAATGGCTGTCAAATAGCACTCCTCCTCCTCCCCATCCTTCTCAACCTTAAAACACAAGTTACTGAAATCTTGACACATTATCTAAAGGTGGAATTTATTTTTGAGCATTGCTTGGAGGAAAGAAAGCAGAGGTAAGAAAACCATTACAAAGGGTAGTTTCTGCTCAGATTGTCACCAAAATTCACTCAAACCCTTCCATTCCAAAATTACCAGTGCAAACCTCCCTGTGGACAAAGCTTGCAACTGGATGTGGAGAAAATGTGATGCAGTGAAACAGGGAAAGCCACACAGCCGTAAAGGGGAGCACACTGTGAAGAATATGTGCAAGCTCTGCTGCTGCCAGGTTATAATCACCTTTCTTCCTTACATTCCAGTTTTACCCCATTTCCCCTCAATGTGCCCTCATTGCGACATTCTGCTTTCTGGAGTTCTCATTCCTTCTTCCCCAAAGCTGACCTGGTTTCTTACAGGCAAGTCAGCCTTGACCGACAACCAGACTGTCTGCCTGTTAAATGATCTTTTTCACGGACTTCAAGTCAACAATTGGAGCTGCCAGTTATATTTGTGGCTTAACGCTAATGGTGGGGAACTACAAAAGGAATAAAACAGAATTTAGGCCAAGCCATTTACTTGGGTTGTCATTTAATGTTATCATAAATGAAAGCTTTCCTCAATCTATCCTTATTAATTTTTTTTACTTCTGTCCCCATTTCTGTCCTGATTTTTTGTATTTGTGTTTTTGTTGGCATTTATCAGGGTTTTTTAAAGTATCTATTTTACCTTAGAACATTGTTAGCAGCAATGTGTGAACTTAAAATAAGAGATGACCTGAACCTTCATGTACAGTAAAAACAAATGGTAATTTTATCTGTATTTTAACACAAGAGACAAAGAGCTTGAGAATAGGTTTTAAGAAAACCGTACCTGAGAGTAAAAATATCTTTCCACTTTCAAATACAAAAATAACTAAAAACGTAATTTGGAGGATAAAAGCTATTTTCTCATGGTTCTTCTTTGAATAAAGGGGAGAATTCTAGTGACATCCAATAGCAGTTACATTTAGCATGACTGCCCTTGGCAGACAGCTACAATAAAGTACAGGCTCTTTTGCTGTTGCCTCAGGAAATATAAATTCTGATGATTTTCTGTTGATATGTATGGCATAATCTGATCTACTGGGTTTTGAGCTTTGTGTAAGAAATTAAATAAACAATCTTTCCTAAACAGTTAGGGTCTCCTTCTTCCATTCCATTTTGAAAACAAGACTTCATATAAATACAAAGACACGTAAATATATGTATATAGACAGATAAAAGGTCTATGCTCTGTCAGACAAGAATGAGAGAGCTGCAAGCAACTACTGTTAAAAAGATATGACATTTCAATCCTCAGGTAGGTTCTCATAGGTTACCTACCTGCTCTGCCAGTCTCCCTCCACCCCTTTCCTCCAAGAAAGTATAAGTGCATTCATTCCAGTATTCTGCATCAGACAATCAGTCAAAAGAACTGCTTATTCATAACAATAAAATTCTCTGCCAAAATCTCTTGAACTGCTTTCAGTACAAAGAAGCTAAAAATTTTGTTCCACTTACTTTAATAAGATCTTTTATTATATATTCAGGAAAAAGTAATTACATGAAGCAAGAACATGAATTAACACATTCCTTTCTCTCACAGTAAATCTTAATGGCCGAGTCTATGTTACAGCTCCATCCTACTGCTGTGTGCCATGTACCCCTGCAGCCAGCCTGCATCCTCACCATCATTCTCCCATGGAGGGTAACCATTGCTCTCCCACAGAGAAAACTCCTCTCAGGAAAGCTTGCAGGGAATCCCTGTTCCTCCCTGCTGAGGTTATTTGGGGCCCTCAAAGGCATCCCTGCAGCCTTGTGAGGAGAGGTCTGTCTGCGTGTACAGTGAAGACCCTCATCTAGGGCTGTGGTAGGAATGTAGTTGGAATTTGGGTGCTGGCAGCAACCTTGACAACTTCAGTATTTTCTTAGACATATGTTATAGTGTCATATGCAGGTGTTCTTCTGCCACATGATAAACAAGAAACATTGCTTTCTTTGTTCTGGCTGCAATAAAATTGTCTACATTCTTTTTTTCTTTTTTTTTTGCATCATTCGCCCCCTTTGGTTTCATCTGATAGAGGCCTTTCTGTTCCAAAGTTTTACAAGGTCACATTCATTATTTTACTAACATGTACTAACATATAGACTAACATATGTTAACTTCATTTTCTAAGTTGGCAAAAGCTGTAGAACAGAGTGAATGTTTTGCACTTTTCTGTGACATCTCTGCCTTTTTTCCTTCAAGATCCCCGGTTAAAGGATGCCGCTGTATTGTGCCACATATTGTGCAAATGCAGTAAATGATACTCCGGATTGTCAGAACTGAAAACAATCCTCCTGATGCAGATCCAAATATTCACCTAATACATGCTAAAGTCGCTTTTTTGCTCCCTAGGCACCTATCAAGTACCAAATGAAATGCCCGTGTTAGATCCTAACAATAATGGGTTCGGCTGGGTCTTTTCCACTGGTGCTGAAAATCACTCAACTAAATACTAATTGTGATCTCTTCTTAATAAGAACACACCATACCCATCCAGCAAGCATGTCACCTATGCCCTCTGACAGCTTTCAAGAAATTAGAAGAAGAAATATTTTTCTAATTAAAACTGAATTTATGCAAGCAAGAGCCCAATAGAAGAGTTCAAATCACTAGTTTTGGTATTTGGAGTCTCTACCTCATTATTGCTCCATGATATTCAAGATGAACATACTTCTTCTCCAAGTGCAATCAAAGTATTCCCAAAATGAAAATTTTGTTTTCAGAGTAAGAGATGCTTTACAGTCCTCATCACAGCTCACGTGCAAAAATGTATGAAGTCTAATTTTTACTTCCATGGGGGAAAGCTATCTAAAACATGAATACTGGAAAAGAAAGGTTTTCCGCAGAACAGCTTCACATAAACAGCATAAAATCACAGAATCACAGAATCATTTGGTTGGAAAAGACCTTCAAGGTCATCAAGTCCAACCGTACCTGTCCACTACTAAATCATGTCCCTAAGAACCTCGTCTACCCGTCTTTTAAATACCTTCAGAGATGGTGACTCGACCACTTACCTGGGCAGCCTGTTCCAGTATTTGACAACCCTCTCCGTGAAGAAGTTTTCCCTAATAGCTAATCTAAACCTCCCCTGATGCAACTTGAGGCCATTGCCTCTTGTCCTATCGCTTGCTACTTGGGAGAAGAGACCAACACCCACCTCGCTACAACCTCCTTTCAGGTAGTTGTAGAGGACGATAAGGTCTCCCCTCAGCCTCCTCTTCTCCAGGCTAAACAACCCCAGATCCCTCAGCCACTCCTCATAAGACTTGTGCTCTAGACCCTTCACCAGCTTCGTTGCCCCTCTCTGGACACGCTCCAGCACCTCAATATCTTTCTTGTACTGAGGGGCCCAAAACTGAACACAGTACTCGAGGTGTGGCCTCACCAGTGCCGAGTACAGGGGAAGGATGACTTCCCTGGTCCTGCTGGCCACATTATTCCTGATACAAGCCAGGATACCGTTGGCCTTCTTGGCCACCTGGGCACACTGCTGGCTCATATTCAGTCGGCTGTCGACCAACACCCCCAGATCCCTCTCTGCCAAGCAGCTTTCCAGCCACTCATCCCCAAGCCTGTAGCGTTGCATGGGGTTGTTGTGGCCCAAGTGCAGGACCCGGCACTTGGCCTTGTTGAATCTCATACAATTGGTTACAGCCCATTGGTCCAGCCTATCCAGGTCCCTCTGCAGAGCCTTCCTACCCTCAAGCAGATCAACACTTCCTCCCAGCTTAGTGTCATCTGCAAACTTGCTGAGGGTACACTTGATCCCCTCATCTAGGTCATTGATAAAGATGTTAAACAAAACTGGCCCCAACACTGAGCCCTGGGGAACACCACTCGTGACCGGCCTCCAACTGGATTTAACTCCATTCACCACCACCCTTTGGGCCCGGCCACCCAGCCAGTTTTTAACCCAGCACAGAGTATGCCTGTCCAGGCCATGGGCAGCCAGTTTCTCCAGGAGAATGCTGTGGGAGACGGTGTCAAATGCTTTACTGAAGTCCAGGTAGACAACATCCACAGCCTTTCCCTCATCCACTAAGCGGGTCACCTTGTCATAAAAAAGCAGCACTAAAGTTGCTCTGAAGCTAATGGGATGCAAAATCAATTCACCCAGTAACTTAATCCTTGGAAAGTATTGAAAAGAACTATATTTAATGATGTTATTGTTCAGTTGGAATAATTTGTATTTAATTTCTCAGGGAAATTCAAATCTTTTATCCCAAGCAGTGATATTATTTTCTTTTTATATTTTTATCAATGGTTCAATTGCCCCTTAATCAAAAGATAATGCAAGAGGGATATTTCTCATTCAACAGAGCATCTTTGACGAAATTTATCATCCCATATGTGATCACTCTGAACAGAAGTTCATACAAAGCACAATTTACAGCATATGAACAACCAGATAACTAAAAATAGAATATGTAAAATTCAATCTTAGCAACATAACACTTATATGCACTTTGGGTTTGAGCTGAAATTCACGATTTGATGAAATATGCTCTAAGAATAAGTGCACAAGTATGCATTCAGTATTAGCAGCTAGAAAAATAATTCTGTACACTTCATCCTGGAAACAACTCCCTTAAGTATTTTTTTACTGTATTTATTTATGATTTAAAATGAACGAGGGCTATGGAACAACACCTTGTATGTTAAACTTTTGCTTAAGCTTGTTATAAACAATGAGTAAAATTAACTCCTCTGACACTGGAGTTATTCGTGTGGGGTCCATACTGCAAGGCTTGATCTTATGATGCTGTTATAATAGCTAAAAAATCACCATTAATTTTACACAGATAAGTTCAAGCAGTCATCTGATAAGCATCCAGAACAAAGGTGATTTCCAGAGGATTGCACCCATTTATCAATTTTACAGAGAATCAACCTCTGTGCAAAGCTAAGAAAGACCTGAAATGGTGAAATGTTGACTCTTTTTAATAAGCACACATAACTAATTTCAACAAGAAGCCATGAAGTCAAACCAGAGTAAAAAAAAAATTCAAAATTACATTGACACCAAAGTAAAATTTTAGAACTACTATTGACCAGAAATTTTTCAGTCAAACGAAACTATTACCACAAGAAAAAGACAGAACATTAAACAGTATTACAGATGCATCAACTCTAGAAAGTCTGATGCTTTCCCATGCCTTACTCAGAAACCTAAAACTATTCTGAGATTCAGAGAGGGCAAACTGATATGGAAGTTGAACATAAACACTTTGTTACTATGTTTGATCTCAAGCATTCAAAACGAACAGCAAAATATGAAACAAATAAAGCACAGCTGACATTGAGTCTTGCTCTGCCAGTTACACCTGACTTAACTACCAACCAATCTGCCTGCCCTCTGCCTTCTTTTTTCGTAGGAACAAGGAAAATTCTACCAACATTGGTAACATTCTCTCAAAGCCCTCTCAAAGTCATCAGCTAAGACTGATGCTGGTGACTAGCATTACTACTGTAGCAGTTATATAAACACAAATTTATACAGCTACCTATTATCCTTCATCCCAATTTGTCTCTATTACCTTGTATTAACCCCAGCCTGTGTGTTGAGGATGACTTTGATTCTATTTCTCTTTCCACAGAAGTACCTAAACCTTACTTAGGCTGTAACACTATTAAAATAACTAAGATGTATGCTGCTCTCCCCAACAATCAAATGTTATACTGATTTGTGAGAGCATTATTTACCCAGCAATAGTAAAATATTCTTGCTAATTTACAAATACGCAAATTAGATTCCAAAAAGCCACTGCCATAAAATACCCATGCTGAGCTATAACACAGCATTTACACTGAACCACCTGGGAATGGAAGGCACATCTTTCATTTCAGCTAACCTGGTTGATTTTGACCTGGACAGACCATAGGAAAAAAGATAGAATAAGATCCAGGATTCAGCTGGGAACTGGTGCTGCTAGTCGGATGCTCACAGCTGAAATTGGTGCGTAGCTGAGTGAGCTCTGCTTTTCCTGGGTATCTGAATTCAAAGTCAAAATGGCTAGCTCCAACCGCAGTTCACTAGAGCTATGTGTCTGTACAGTGCAACAGAAGAGGTACGCTCACATTGCTGGCTGATTTCAGCTGGAAGGTGGCAACTAACAGTATCTTTCTGAGCTGATGGAGGCTTTGTGTGAGTCCCTGTCCGCTGTTGACGTAGGCAGCGGCTCAAGCTGCCTCAGGGGCTGGTTCTCCCCACATTTCCCTTTCCAGAGAGCTTTCAGCAAGAACAGAAGAAGAGTGAGTGCACCACAGCACAGATGACTGTCTGAAGGGTGCCTAAGCTGTGGCTTGACTTCAGATACTAACCCTGGTTAAACAATCCTCAGAAGCATTCATTTCAAAAACACCTTCGCTATAAACACACCTTGCATATCTGTGTCAGGTTTCTCTAAACAGTCTTCTTCCAAGTGTTGATTGTTACTAATATCCAGATATTTACATAGCAAGAATTAAAGGAAATACATGCTCCAGCACACAGTAGTATTTCACCAATTGTTTTCCGTGACTTTTAAAACAAACGTGAAGTGCATGCAAGACTATTACACAGCTCAGCATAGAGCTATAAAAAGGACAAGACATAAATTCATAAACTAAAAAAACGTATTTGTTTTGCAATATTAAGATTAAGCTTGACTTTTCAAAGAACAAATCTATTGGAATTGCAAAAGTTTTTGGCCTCTTAATTAGCTCTGTACAGAAGAATCTAATGTCACAAGCAAACATGATATTTCCATTTTGCCCTTCTTTACAGACTGAATGAAATACTTCTGCATGCAATTCACTTGAAACCAGAATGAATAAAGATCATTAACCTTACTGATTTAACCAATCCAATTTGTCCCACTATACATATGAAGTCTCAGTGAAAACTAGTTGTGTTAGCAAATTTACCTGCACCAAGACTGGGCCATCCCAATCTAACAACAGCAGGAGTTTTTAAAATGTAGCATGGTCTTGTACTTATAAGTACATCCCTATTCTTAAAAGAAAAACATAAAATATATTGTTTTTACAGCACCTGTTTGATTTTGAGGACCTCAACAGTACTTAATGCTTCATAATCAACAACAGGATGTTAAGGAATTAACAATGCTTAAAAAAATTACAACTCCTTCTGCTGTGTTTCATTTTATTGACAGAAAAAGCCTACTTACCAGAATTTTTGTAGTATAAGCACTGTTGATAGCAATTGCATTAACCAGCAAATCAAGGGTTTTGGCGGGTACAGAATCTGGGTCAGGGATCTCTTTGTAGTGGACATCACCAACATAGGCTTGGACAACCGTCATCCGGTTGGTTGTTAGTGTCCCTGTTTTGTCAGAGCAGATGGCTGTAGCATTACCCATAGTTTCACAAGCATCTAAGTGGCGGACCAGATTGTTATCCTTCATCATTTTCTGAGAAAAAGCAAAAAAAAAAAACCTTCAAGATTTGCTTTGACAGATTTTTAACAGCAGTTATAAAAAGCAAAAAAGCATGTATTTAGTCTTGTTCATTAGAACATAATGCTCACTAAACTAGAACTTTAATCAGGGCCAATAACCCAAGCCCTAGTTACAGACAACCAAGCAGTGACCATCCCTGAAATAATTTTGCCTTTGATAAACTGATATAGTTCCATCATTTTTTGCAGTATATATACATTTTAAGGAATAGCTAGAACAGCAAAGATTAGCTAAAGAAACTGAAGATAACAGGATTTTTTAAATGGTATCATTACAGCAAATATTAGACTTCTTTTTAACACTCTTTCCAATACCAGGATGTTATCTTGCAGCACACAGAGGACTATACCCTTTGAGAAAGAAAGAAACTAACAAACAAAAAAACTTCCTACCAAACAAAAAAACCCCCCACACCCACAAAAACCCACCAGAGTACTCCATTCCACAGTGTGTAGTTTTCACAAGATGCACAGTCATCCTAGAAATACATGTTATCCTTGTTTATATGATCTGGATAGGCCAATTGTATGAGGTTCAACAAGGCTAAGTGCCAAGTCCTGCACTTGGGTCACAACAACCCCATGCAATGCTATAGGCTTGGGGAAGAGTGGCTGGAAAGCTGCCCAGCAGAAAAGGACGTGGGGGTATTGGTCGACAGCCGGCTGAAGATGAGCAGGCAGTGTGCCCAGGTGGCCAAGAAGGCCAAGAGCAGCCTGGCTTGTATCTGAAATAGTGTGGCCAGCGGGAGCAGGGAAGTGATCATGCCCCTGTACTCGGCACTGGTGAGGCCGCACCTCGAGTACTGTGTTCAGTTTTGGGCCCCTCACTACAAGAAAGACATTGAGGCGCTGGAGCGTGTCCAGAGAAGGGCAACGAAGCTGGTGAAGGGTCTGGAGAGCAAGTCTTATGAGGAGTGGCTGAGGGAACTGGGGTTGTTTAGCCTGGAGAAAAGGAGGCTGAGGGGAGACCTTATCGCCCTCTACAACTACCTGAAAGGAGGTTGCAGGGAAGTGGGTGTTGGTCTCTTTTCCTGAGTAACAAGCAATAGGTTGAGAGGAAATGGCCTCAAGTTGCGTCAGGGGAGGTTTAGATTGGATATTAGGAAAAATTTCTTCACAGAAAGGCTTGCCAAGTATTGGAACAGGCTGCCCAGGGAAGTGGTCGAGCCACCATCCCTGGAGGTATTTAAAAGTTGTGTAGATGTGGCACTTAGGGATATGGTTTAGCAGTGGACTTGGTAGTGTTAGGTTAACGGTTTGACTTGATGATCTTAAAGGTCTTTTCCAACCTAAATGATTCTATGATTCTATATGCTTTCAATATTAAAAAAAAATTCTGTGCCCAATCACCTGACCCTTACTTTCGGACACTACCTTATACTCACAGGGCACAACATCACCAGTTGTATACAAAGCTGTATTGCAGTTTGATACTGCAAATACAGATACATGTGTCGGATGAAGGACACAGGGAGAACAGGAAAATATTTTAAAAGCAGCTACAGTCTTTATTAGCAAAATCCCATGCTTGAGATGGGCTCTTTTTTCCCTAATAATAATGATGTTTGGCTACATATAAATTAAGCTATTCCTTCCTAATGTTCATATGCTAATCTATTTACACATTAAATGGAAATAAACTTTACAAAATCTTCATCTAAGATTCCTAGAATGTTTAAATAAGGCCCGTCTGACTAAATTGCTAAAACAACCTGAGAAAACTCCTAGATAGACAATGGAGTAATCCACAAGTCCAGGATTTTAATCCCCTTTAATTTCCTAATAGAATCATTTACACTGGCTACAAACAACTGCAACTCCATTTAAAAAAAGTACATGAAAGCTCCAGTAAAACTCTAATTTCTTTGAAAGGTGTTCCTGAAGACTTCAAATCCGTGTCAAAACTTTGTACTATTGCACAAGAAAATTTGAGGACAAAGTTATTCTATATCAAAAGACCGGACTATTCTCATAGTAAATTCTGCTCAATAAATTCCTGGTAACCTTGCAAACTAAGTAGGTATTTCTGTGGTTCGATATTACTGCAACGTGTAGTTTTAAAGATATGTATTAGAATACATATGCATTTCCATTTTTGTCAGAAATACTTTCAACATAAAGCAAAGTTTCATTTTAAAGAAATTTCACTCTCATTAACATTTTGTGCACATTAAGTTACAGGCCAACTTTCATCACACCTCATAAAATCTGAAGAATAACTTACTAGCAAACTCAACCAAACAGCATTTTTCTCCCATAATTACTTTTAACATTTCTTACCTTTACAGAGTAAGCCAGAGAAATAGTGACAGCAAGTGGAAGTCCCTCAGGAACAGCAACCACAAGTACAGTAACACCAATAATGAAGAACTTAACAAAATACTGAACATAGACAGGAGTGCACTCAGGCAACCACTGTTTCTTGTTGACCACAAATGTGTCAATGGCAAAATATAGTACCAAAATGATTACAGTGATGGCAGACATCACCAAACCTGAAAATAGAAATAATCAATTACTATAAAACAAAACACAATTAAAAACGTGCAATTAGAAATTTACATTTGAATTTGATATAAAATTATTTTCTTAATGTACATGACATTTTTCTCCAGTACCAATAACGATGATAATGATAAATTTTACAATGTAGAAAAAACATTACTATAATACATTTACAACAGCCATACATTCACTGAATTCTACAGAACAGTGGAATCATACTGCATTATTTTTTAAGCACCATCTTACTGCTGCTTTTAAAACTTCTCAGTCAATCTAGTTCAACACGAGTTCTACTGTTGCTTAAACTAAGTTTTTTCAATTTAGTACATTATTTTGCCTGGTACAACATTTATCTGTCCTTTTAACTTCTACCTTTTAACAAATTACTAGTCTACCCATATTCAAACACTCATCTTTCTTTTAAATAAGCTTATCTTAAGAGGCTTGAGAAAAGGAGTCTCCTGTAGTTTATGTTGCTGTATAAAATATTTTAGAAAAGCCCTACTGATGTGTCTGGCTGAATACAATGAGGCAATACTGCAGAATTGTCCACAGAACAGTTATTAATTGTTTTTGTTGAAAATGTGATAAATACTAGTGTTTCCAAGGTTTCCCTTTTCAAAGGGACATATGCAAAGAGTGCATATTTTTATGAGGAGAGGCTCAAAAGAGGTACAACGCTGACAGTATAGTACAAGAGACACTAATAAATATTTCACAGAATTCACAAAAGATCCCAGGGACTTAAATATACTCTCCCAATGACACAGACTTTGCTGAGGTAGCACTCCTTCATAATTTTGCTTCTGGATTTGAGTAGACAAATAAAATCTCTATTAGAACATCTATTTTGCCTTGCTATGATTACTGCTCTTTGGCAGGTTTCTATGAAGCAGTTAAGCTTGCAGTTCAAAATAAATTAATTTCTCTCTAACGAGATCATACAGAAGGGGAATGCTGTGAATTTCATATCTTGACTGAAGTTAAAAAAAAAGTTGGTAAGCTGAAGGATGCTAAGGTTGACAGGAAACAGATGAGTCAGAGAGACTGCTAAATGCCAGAGGATAAAGGAAAATCCATTAAAATATTGTACAGGCAAATACTCATGACAACGCAAGACGTCCCCATAGATTGCCCAATGACAAAGAAAAACGAAATGAGGCAATGATTAATTAATTTAATTCATATTACTTGCCACATTATGCTAACAAATCCCTATACAATTACTTTAAAAGTGATATTCACATGCCTGACGAAATACCAAAGGGAGTAATAATCAGAAGGCAATGTAGAAAGGTACTCAATCTAAGAAATTAATCATCATGAGAAATGAAGTGTTTCTGTATTAATGCATACTGTTGTAGAACTAGCAACAAAGCAGAGAAGCTTAAGGAAGATGAAACTGGGCAAAGCACGAAATTGGATATTAAAGAGATGACAACCATAGATTCCGAGTCGTGCACTGTTCAGGCAAAGAAATAGAAGTGGCATCATGGGGTTATGTGATCAACTAAGTGTAATGAACTTAAAAAGGAATGAGAAGGAATAGCAGGGGTAAAAATCAGACTGATAAAGAAGGATAAAGGAGACTGAACAGAGGTGAAGTTGGGAATCTGTTGTAGGGCCTCAGCCAAGGATCTGGATAGAGATCAAGATCTCTTTAATACCATTAGAAAAATGAGTCTAATGAACATTATGTCATTATGAAAGATTTTCACTTTCTACCTACATGTTGGAGAAGAAGTGCTACTTCCAACAGTAGGGACCAGATGGTACTGGATACAAGAGTCAACAGATGTGTCATATTTGGGTAGGAGGCAGGAACATGGATATTAAGAGAGAACAGAATGATTTCAGAATCCGTAAGAGGGAAGTACTGTGTGAGTGATAGTTTGAGGTGATATTAGAGATTCTGAAACTGTGTACTCAGAAGTTCTAAGGGGAGAGGACATTAAATATGTAATTAGCACACTTGGGAATATTGCCTATGAGAAAAGCTACATTTCATTTTGATTCAAATATTCATTACAATCCAAGTTGCCCAAAGCTTCCAGTTTCTTGACAGTCAAAGCTGAGTTTTAGAAGAATAAAAGATCTTCAATACCACATAGTATCCTTGAATGGTATTATGATGACCTATTTCTAAACACTGCAGTAAAAAAGGCCTATCCCCTTTTAAGAATAATTTGGTTTAAAACCCTTTGTTGCTAGTATAATACACTGCTATTCGGTCAGTTATCCAGTCATACCTGCTTTGCCTATCTGGACTGCCAGCTTGGTCAGCTTTCCCTGAAGAACAGATTTTTCTTTCTTGTGCATGTTGGATTTCTTCTTGTCTTTGTCATCTCCCTCTCCCCCTTCTGCACTCTTCAGTGGCTGCATCTCCATGGCAGCAGCCCCATCCTGCTGCTTGGCTAATAACGCAGAACAAAATTGTTACTCCAAAACTATTACTCATTCTTTTTATCTTAGTGTTGATATTTACTGAATTCAACCAGCAACACCTGTAGCAGTGGCTGATTACAACACAGATGATTGTAACTATGCACAGAATTACACTTCACTCCCATGGCAGATGGATGCCCCTATGAGACCCAGTGGGGTTCTGCAGGGGCACAAATGTACAAGCATACCCATGTGCACTCCATACATATGGGGATATGTAATGCACTGTTCGTCAAGTACCATGAAAACCATTGATTTTTATTAATTTGTTTATTTTTTAAACCACCAATGACAGTCTGTTTCATACACATATATATTGCTTAACGTCTTGCAAATTACTTGGCAAGTAACAGTACATCAGTAGTGCAGGATTTCCTAGAATAGCAGATCTCAAATGCTTTGGCAAATAGTCTATGTATCTCTAAATTTTGGTATGTCTCATAGATTACAATGCACCCTTACTAATCATACTTTTAATGAAAACATTTTAAAGGCAATGTGGTTCCACAGATGATCCATGCACCACTTCTCTTGACTGCATAGGCACCTCAGTGACCAGTGGACCACACTTTGCAAACCACTATTCTGGGTAATATAAATAAAATAAACCAGACTTAAAAGGTTTCCTTAGCATTCAGTGTTCAAATAACTTAACCATCAGGTCAGATGGTGATACCATCATCATTCTCCCATAAAAAGCACACATAATTTAAACGCTAAACCTTCCTTTCTTGAAAGAATGCTATAAGGAAACTTCATTTTAGTATCAAAGAGAAAGACATGTTTTTTTAAAAGCAATGACATTCCAGTTTATATATGTGTATGTGTCTGTTTTGTACTGAACACAGACATAAGTAAATTAAACAGAATGAGATGAAACAGCTTTGCTTTAACGTTTGTGAACAGATTGTACAAAACCATGCTTATTTGACCTGGAAATCTAATTCGTCTATATAACCTTAAAACTTATTAATTTAATATTTTATTCAATAGTTTTATACCATTAACAACAGAGTTTATCTATTCAGTTTCTGATCCACCACCTTTGCAATCTTTAGAATTATCTGAGAAGAGAAAGTTATAGTTTAATTTACTTATTTGGCATAACCCAAAGAAATCATAATAACTGCGTCTCATATAATGAAAAGGGAACCATGACTTTGCTTCAGAGAAAGCAAAATATTTATTTCAATTTCTTCCTGAGAGCGTACATTAAATAAGAAACTCCTCAGATTCTTAATCTTGCTATTGTTTATCCTTATAATACACTTCTACATTGCTAAATAACCTCTTGGCTTTAAAGTTTCTTTTTGTTATTGATCTACATTCTCCCTGCAAATGAAAGTATGTCCGTACAATGCCATTAAACACCAAAGATGACAAGACATATCAAAAATAGGGTTGGAAATTCACTAACAATACATAGCATACATAACTTGCACAAGAAAAATGAATTCAAATTAACTTTGTGACATGAAAGTATCATCCATAAACAGCTTATTAGAAATACTGATCTTCTCCTACCCCAAATATCTGATATATCAAAATTCTGTAAGATACAATTTCTTTGGTAGGTTTTTTTGTTGTGTTTGGTGGTTTGGGGCTTTTTTTAACATTCTGTTTGAAGAGTAGGGCCATTTTTTCACACAGGCGCAAATCAAAATTTTCATTTCATTTTTTAACAGAATTTAACTACATGCTAAAAATAAAATCCACAACCTCCTTAATATGAAAGAAGATTACCTTTGTTCTGGCTGTTCTCCATATTCCCATCCTGCATTTTGCCTATATGATGAAAAATTTCAACAGACAACAGACAGTAAACAATCTTCACCCAAGACAGAACATGAAAATGGGAACTTAAATAAAAAGGGCAGACAAAAGTAATGAGCATGTTACAGATACTTATTTATGATCAGTAGCCATTGTTATCATATGTTTACTTAGAAGCCCAGACAACTTAGCTGGACACATTCAAAGAACTGCAGTGAAGTTCAATGTTGTAACACGTAAAATACTAAATATCAGCACATATTTTTGAGCAAATTGCATACATTAAGAGGGTGAAACTAATAATAAGAATCCAGTGGAAAGTAGAATTCGAATAATATTCCTGAACTGAAATTTCAGAGAGCTGGGACTTAAAAACCACAGGCATAATTTTTGCACACACCAGTATAGAGCATGACTTTCTTAATGTATTCCAGAATTAAATTAATTATTTCAGTAAATTAGGACAAAACATAAATAATAGTGTTAGTAAATACAAGTAAATAAAAATGTAAATCAGATATGATTTTAAAATTACACCTTCCTCACTTGGTTGTATTGTTTAGCAAGCTACTCCTGTAAATGTGAGTGCCAAGTGATCATCCTATTTTCAGATTTATCCTAAAGAAAGATTTGCCAAGTGCATCTGTATTTTCCAATTTAGTATTTTGGCTACTTATAGTCTTACCATACCAAAATCCTTATTTGTTTTTTTTTTTTAAAACTGAAAATATACCATTTGAAAGTGTGCATGAAATAAAACCGGCAAAATACAAATTAGAGCGTACAAAACTTTGGTATTCAGAATAACCAGTAAACAATTTCAAATGTATTAAAAATTTCTTGGTGGGATCCCTTATGAAACTTTCACAGTGATATATGAATTTATCAAACAGAAAAGACTACTTGAGTTTTATAAATATTACATTCAGAATGGATGACATTCTCTTTTTGTAGTTATGTATAATGCACAATAAAAAAATAATGCTAAGGAAAATTAATAGTTAAAACACCTTTACAGGATTTTTGACACATTCTAGTAAGAAATGCATCATTAGAGTTTATTAAAAAAATATGACAGTTAAGTCCTGCTCTTCCGACTTCCTGCAATAATACAGCTGGTACTGACATGCACAATAAAGCAGCAGAAATTATGCTTCAACATATGTATAAATCTTTTCACTCTATGCTGTGAATAAATAGTAGCAAAATTAAAAGGCTAAGATGCATTTTCTTGCATGTTTATATTTTCAGTAATTGTGAGATCACTAAAAACTTCCCTCTCAAAAAGAGCAAAAATGGCCAAATCAGTCGTAAATTTATCACTATAACATTTCACCCCATACTAATAGGCTACAGGCACTGAGAAATTCAGAAGCATAGAATTACAGTAAAAGAAAGGATATTTTGCCACATATAATCATCTCAGTACTCAGATGGATTACTAAAGTATGCTGAAGTAAACCATTTAGCATCAACTGCTTGTCTATATTTCTAACTCTATTCCCACCTTGGCTATAACATGACTTTTAAAAAGGTGGTATCTATCTTCCAAAGACTTACATTTTGCCATGAGACATGAATCTATGAACCTGAACAAAACCAAGTTCGTTTTTATTGTGAAAAC
>VYZW01017825.1:0-13668 GCA_013401315.1 Balaeniceps rex
CCATTGGCCTGTATCTTCTCCGCTTCGATTTAAAGCTACCGTGTGATTTTAATTCGCTGCGCATGCTCAAGGAGAGTGGGTGGGGTAGTCCTCTTGGCCTCGAATTGGGTCGGTGGTCATGATGTCCCCTTGCCGGAATTACCTCTTGCTCTATCCTGCTAAGGTTTCTACGTATACCTATGCCACATACATCACAATTCCCTTACAAAATATATGAAACTTGTTGACTTCAGGCTACAATCTGAAGTAGATTCCTCCCCCCTTTTTGAGGCTTGAGCGTCCCAAATACCCTCGAGTCTCAAATCATCCCTCAGTGCTTTGCAGGGCTGCATTGAATAAGACAACAGGACACGATAATGATTAATACAATTAACAGGATAATATGATCTGTGAATCAATTTTTTTCTATCTGAATCATCAAGATATTTACAACTATCCACCACTTCATTTCTATTCTACAAACAGTTCTCTAATATTCTACTGCTGTTTCTTTATTCTAGTATATTGAATCCAGGACTCAATTCCTTGAAGTTTTAGTGCAGTGGTGGTAGTCAGTAACACTTGATAAGGTCCTTTCCACTTCTCTGCGAATGGCTCGTCTTTCCACATCTGTAGATCTCCAGGTTTGAAGGAATGAACAGGTGAATCCAGGGGAACAGGAGTTTTGTGAAGAGTGGCTGAGGGACCTGGGGTTGTTCAGCCTGGAGAAGAGGAGGCTGAGGGGAGACCTCATCACCCTCTACGACTACCTGAAAGGAGGATGTAGTGAGGTGGGTGTTGGTCTCTTCTCCCAAGTAGCAAGTGATAGGATGAGAGGAAATAGCCTCAAGTTGCGTCAGGGGAGGTTTAGATTGGATGTTAGGAAAAACTTCTTTATTGAAAGAGTGGTCAGCCATTGGAACAGGCTCCCTAGAGACGTGGTGGAGTCACCATCCCTGGAGGTGTTCAAAAAACATGTAGATGTGGCAAGCTCAAGGGCGGTCCACCCCAGCAAGTAGGAAGATGGGCAAAAATGCCAGGAGGCCTGTGTGGATGAACAAAGAGCTCCTAGCCAAACTCAAACACAAAAAGGAAGCATACGAAGGGTGGAAGCAAGGACAGGTAACCTGGGAGGAATGTAGAAACATTGTCTGAGCATCCAGGGACAATGTTAGGAAAGCTAAAGCCCAAATGGATCTGAATCTGGCCAGGGATGTCAAAGACAACAAGAAGGGATTCTATAAGTATGCAGGAGACAAAAGGCAGACTAGGGAAAACGTGGGCACATTGCTCAGTGAGGTGGGGGACCTGGTTACACGGGACATGGAAAAGGCCGAAGTATTGAATGCCGCCTTTGCCTCAATCTTTACTAGCAAGACCTGCCTTCAGGAATCCCAAGTCCCAGAGAACAGGGGAAAAGTTGAAGCAAGGAAGATGGACCCTTGGTGGGAGAGGATCAGGTTAGGGAATACTTAAGCAAACTGGACGTACGTAAGTCCAGTGCTGACTGGAGCTCATGATGAGGGAGCTGGCAGACGTCATTGCAAGGCCACTCTCAATAATCTTTGATTGATCACGGTGATGGGGAGAAGTGCCATGAAGACTGGAGGAACGCAAATGTCACTCGTATCTTCAAGAAGGAGGACCCAGGGAACCACAGGCTGGTCAGGCTCACCCCAATCCCTGAGAAGGTGATGGAGCAGCTAATCTTGGAAACCCTTTCCAGGCACATTACAGGCAAAAAAACTTATCAGGAGTTGTCAGCATGGCTTCACCAAGGGGAAGTCATGCTTGACCAACTTAATAAACTTCTATGAAGAAGTGACTGGCCTGGTAGATGAGAAGAGAGCAGTGGATATTGTCTACCTGGGCTTCAGTAAGGCCTTTGACACAGTTTCCCATAAGATTCTCTTAGAAAAGCTTTTGAAGCATAAGCTGAATGAGCAGACAGTGAGTTGGGTTGAAAATTGCCTGAATGGCCAGGCCCAGAGGATCGTAATCAATGGCGCAAAGTCTAGCTGGAGGCCATTAAGTAGCAGTCTACCCCAGGGGTCAATACTGGCTATGCTCTTGTTTAACATCTTCATTAATGGTCTGGATGAGGGGGCAGAGTGTACCCTCAGCAAGTTTGAAGATGACACCAAACTGGGAGGAGTGGCTGATTTGGCAGAGGATCATGCTGCCATACAGAGGGACCTCAACAGGCTGGAGAAATGGGCACACAAAAGCCTCATGAAGTTCAATATGAGGAAGTGCAAAGTCCTGCACCTGAGAAGGAACAACCCCAGGCACCAATATATCTTGGGGGCCACCCAGCTGGAAGGCAGCTTTGCAGAAATATTCCTGGTGGACACCAAGTTGACTATGAGCCCGCAATGTGCCCCTGTTGCAAAGAAGGTGAATGGTATCCAGGGCTGCATTAGGCAAAGCATTGCCAGCAGGTCACGGGAGGTGATCCTTCCCATCTACTCAGCACTGGTGAGGCCACACCTGGAGTATTGTGTCCAGATCTGGGCTACTTGGTAAGAGACATGGACAGACTGGAGAGAGTCCAACAAAAGGCTGTGAAGATGCTGAAGGGACTGGAGCATCTCACGTATGAGGAAAGGCTGAGAGGTGGAACTCTTCAGCCTGGAGAAGAGAAGGCTCAGGGGGATCTTAGCAACGTACATAAATACCTGATGGGAGGAACGAAGGTGAGGGAGCCAGGCTTTTCTCAGTGGTGCCCAGTGCCCACAAACTGAACCACATGAGGTTCCCTCTGAACATCAGGAAACACCTTTTTACTGTGAGGATGATTGAGCCCTGGTACAGGTTGGCCAGGGGAGTTGTGGAGTTTCCTACCCTGGAGGTGTTCAAAAGATGTCTGGACACGGTCCTGGTCAACTGGCTGTAGGTAGCCCTGGGGAGGGTGGCAAGAAGACCTCCAGAAGTCCCTTCCAACCTCAGGCAGTCTGGGATTCTGTGATTCTACACATGCTATGGCAAGCTGGAGAGAACATTGGGAAGTCCTTATAGGTAATGCCTACCTCCAACTTTTTAATGCTAATGAAGAGGATCCAATGTAGGTAATGCTAATGAGTTTAGCGGCTGCTTTAGGAGACAGAGAGCAGCATTTCACACAAACAGGCTGGTCACAGCCTTCCGCTTTAGGATGTGACAGAGGCAGCTGCCAAAGAGCCAAACTTGTTTACGGGTTTCAAGTGTCTTTCCCTGATAAGTCACCAAAGTGTTGAAAGCAACATGTTTCACAGAAATGAGGAGAGGTGGAGGAAGGGCTTGATCAGCCTGGAAAAAAGAGGGTTTCGGGGAGGATTTTATAGCAGTCTTCCAACATCTGCAAGGAGGCCATTAATGGGCAAAAGCACAGTGGTAGGAGGACAAGCTCCTGGCTTCTCATTTTACGTCAAATGACTTCTTTATCTCTCCCCACTGTCATGTCCGTTTTACAGCTGGTGTCTATATTAGTCTACTAACACTTATCTCTCGTAATGGTTTTTGTATTTATATATAAATATATATATTTTTATATATATAAAAATTTATGTATATCCTGTTTAATAGTTAATATTAATACAAATGCTATAAAGCATCATCAGTGACATTTTGATGTCATCCTTTAAGCACATTCTCCCTCTTGACGGTTCGAGAGCACATCAAGGTGCAGAGGGCATCTGAAAATCTCTCCCAGAGCATGGAGGGGTGCTGCACTGGGAGTGTGCCAGTGTTGGGTTTTATCTTTCCTCCCCGAGGCTCCCTCTGTGGTGAGATCATCCTTTGGTCAGCGGGGACCTCAAAATCCATGGACGTCACTGTTTGCCTTTTGTAAGCCAGGCCCTTCATCTAGAAGGGGATTCCTTCAAAGAGTCAGATGCCCAAATAACAAGAGAAATGGTGCAACACAGCTGTCCCACAGGTCACTTGAGGCCTGCACAGGCAGCTCGCACACCGTCCTGGAAGAGCCACGCAACACACACGTCCATCTGGTCCTTCTGTGTCCAGTTTTAGATGAACCGTCCCTGTTTGCTGCACTTGCTGATGAGCAGTGGGCATCCGCCTGGCAATGATCCAGCAGGGAGGCAGGTGATCCACTGTGTACGCAGAAATGTGAGATTTAAGGATTTGCAGATTAAAGTGAAGCTCATGTTAGGCAGGAAGAGCCAAGCCAAGCAACCGCAAGAGGAGAACCATTTTATGAGGTTTTGATGGAAAATTTTGGGTCAGAGAAGCAGGGTCAGGAGTAACAGGAAAGGGACCTGTGGGGGGCAGAGCTGATGCCAGAGTCCTCTGCATCTTCCTTCTGCTGGCAGGGGGGCGGCAGGAGCCCAGCAGCAGGGCACACACCAACGGGCCGCTGAGATGCCTCTTACCTAGCTCGTCTCTCAGCTCTGCTACGCTGCTGGCTCCAGGGTGGGTGCAGGGTAGATGGGGCTGATCCTGCATCCCCCGTGCCCCAGTCCCCCCCATGCTCTGCCCCCTTCTCCAGGTTTGTACCATGACGGTCCATACCTGCCTGCCCAGCAGCGGGGTGGCTGGAGTCCCCTTTCCTCCTCCATGCCCTTCGTGCCAGCAGGCGGGCTGCACGCCCACAGGACACTGACCGCAGAGTGCAGGCAGGAGCCTGCCTGAATTTCTTAATGCTTCTGTTGGACAAGGCTGGGCAGGCCGAGCAGGGCTGGCAGTGGTGCTTCACTGGGAGAAAGAGCTTCAGCCCCAGCCCAGGCGCCGCCCACAAGGCTGGTCCATTGCGTACACACACATGAGCATTCTCCATGCCTTGTGCAACACAACCCAAATGGCGTGTGGGCCCTGAACAAACCTACCCCACAGAGGGATGCTCACAGCTGTGGGTGCAGGCGATGCCAGCAACACATGTCCCGTGGAAAGCCCTGCTGTGGCTAAAGTGCCTTGAGAGAGTAACTCAGGCAGCGACGGCCAAACTGAGACACCAGCCTACACAAGGTGGTCACCGTGCCTCCCGAGCAGGACACACAAGAGGAGGAAATTCCCAAATACAGCGCCTGAACTGAGCACGAGGCTGTTGGGGTCTGGAACTGGCGTGCTTGCTTAGTGTATGGATATAACGATTAACCAATTAAAAATGCATGCTAAGGAACGACAACTGATAGGAAAATGCCCAGTGCCTTGTATGCAGCTTTGATTCAGCTACTCACAGGGGGGAGGACAGCTGGGACTCTGCGTCCAGGCAGCCGGGGAGCTGCACCCCAGACTGCTGTTTGGTCACCCGCACCTATCCTGCTCCTTTTGGTTAGGAGTAGAGAAGGTCTTATTGGAAATCCAATGTCAGATCAGATTACGTCGATAAACAAGCCTGCTTGGGGGTGAGGAAAGTGGGAAAAGGCAGTTTTGGCCAGTGGGTTTCCAGCCTCACCCTTGGGAGGTGGCATCCAAAAGTGTCAAGGAGAGGCAGATGCTTATGGGACAAGGGCCCAGGGTGCATTTCAAAGGCCTCACTATAGGGGGAATAAATTGCACAACATTTGAGAGCAGCCCTGCAGAGAAGGACTTGGGGGTATTGATGGTACTTCTGTGCGCTTGCAGCCCAGAAGGCCAACCCTATCCTGGGCTGCATCCCCAGCAGCGTGGCCAGCAGGTCGAGGGAGGGGATTCTGCTCCTCTGCTCCGCTCTGCTGAGACCTCACCTGGAGGCCTGCGTCCAGCTCTGGAGCCCTCAGCACAAGAAGGACATGGAGCTGTTGGAGCGGGTCCAGAGGAGGCCACAAAAATGCTCCGAGGGCTGGAGCCCCTCTGCTACGAGGCCAGGCTGAGAGAGTTGGGGCTGTTCAGCCTGGAGAAGAGAAGGCTGCGGGGAGACCTTAGTGCGGCCTTGCAGTGCTTCAAGGGGGCCTAGAGGAAAGATGGGGACAGGCTTTTTAGCAAGGCCTGTGGTGACAGGACAAGGGGTGATGGGTTTAAACTAAAGGAGGGCAGATTTAGGCTGGATAGAAGGAAGAAATGTTTTACAGTGAGGGTGGTGAAGCACTGGCAGGGGTTGCCCAGAGAGGTGGGAGAAGCCCCATCCCTGGAAACATTGAAGGTCAGGTTGGACGGGGCTCTGAGAAACCTGATCTGGTTCAAGATGTCCCTGCTCACTGCAGGGGGGTTGGACTGGATGGCCTCTATAGGTCCCTTCCAACCCAAGCTATTCTATGATTCCATGATTCTAACATTTCAATGGGAGGGGTGTAGAAAGACTATTGGTCGAGCATTTTGGATGCCCCACAGAAAAACAAACCATCTGCTGCTGCACAGACTGGGGTGGGACCACAATGCAGAGTTGTCATCCCCACGAACATCGCCTGGCTGTTCTGGCCGTGGCATAGCGGGGGTCATCCTCACTTGCCAAGGGCGGCTCCGCTGGCCCATTACACCCGAGCCGATCTGAACACGTGCAAACGCCTCCACTAACATTTTGTGTCATCAGCACAAGTCTCTTCGCTGGTTTCTGCTGGGTATCAGATATAAGTCTGGTTATTGGTTTTAGTTACTAAACACATAAAAGCTTCAGATGGAAACAGGCATTCTTGGAAGACTGAAAATGAACTGTTTCACATCTGAGCACACACCGGCCACTTGACAGCAATCTGAGCAGAAGATGTAGGTAAAACTTCTGCATTTTTTTCTCCATGAAGACCTCTGCGGTTGCATGTGGTGGCTTTTTACCACGAGAGCACTTTTTGAAAAGCCCGGGCAGGATGGGCACAGGGATGTCCGTAACCTGCTCTCATTAACAGCGGCAGCAGCGCGGGCGCTCTGCATCGCTGTGGGCAGAGCACAGCCAGTGGTGGGTGGCTGACTGGGAACCGCTGCCTTTGCCATGTGTTGTCACAGAGGTTGCCCAGACCACGTGTCCCATGGCATGTCCTGGTGACTGATGACAGCGTACGTGTTTGACAGCAGCACCATGTGTAGGGCTTGCGTGCTCCTTTCCCGTTTTCATGGCTGCCCGCAGGTGCAGGTCCAGCATGGTGCACAGCACCTGCAAACAGCGGCACAGCAGCTGCTCTGCGCTTGGTGTCCATGTGCCTGCCAGCAGCACCAGAGACTTGGTGCCTTGCTGTCCCTCCACAATGCTGGGACTCCACCGGGCTGGGATGGGGACCTGTTTTAAACAGGAAAGTTATACTCCGTATTCTGCTAATCTGACCTTGCATAGCCTGGATCCTGAAAGGATCAGAGCCTTTGATGGCAGGCAGGTTTGCAAAATTTATTTCCAAAGCCAGTATTTTAGGGGAGGGGGAGAGTAGTTTTCATCTTTTGGTGCTATTGTGTGCAGGTCCCAGGGAAGAAGCTTGTCATTGTGTTGGGTTGCTGGTTTTACTGAAAATGGACATTAATTTTTGCAAAAGTTTCAGTTTCCTTCAAACCCACTGGCAGCTCTAGCATTTTAATAAAAGAGCGTGTAGTGACCAAAGTCAGGACACGAATGGTAGATGCCCATGGCTGAGCGCAGGGTGCCCTGCCAGACTGAAGCTTCAGAGGAAAACAGAAATGCCCTTTCATGGTTGGCCTGGCCAAGCAAGCTGAGGAGATGATGCTGGCATTTGCTGTTGATGGCTGCACTCAGTTACCGTAGCTGCTATTGGGGGACATGATGGGGGTCATGCAGCGGAAGGCGAGCACACAGAGGATGCGCAGGTGGACCTCATGAGCCACGGTGCAGTCCAGCCCCCATAACTCATGGGAGAAGGAAGGAAAAGGTGTTTCAATTCCATACCATTTCCCTCCCTGGAGTGATGAATTCCTGCATTAAAAGGAAACCTGAGTAGTACCAAGTGAACCTGGGACCTGGAGTGAGGAAGACCCTGCCTCTACCCATTGCTTCTCTGGGCTTTGGACCAGAGGCAGGGGAGAGCCAGCACCAGCCTAAGGCACGCAGAGAAAGGGGGAGGTGTGTGTCTCCAATATGTGTGTGTCCCGAGACGTGTGCCTGCTCATGCTGGCCTGCTTGCAGCCAAGGGTCCCTCTCCTGGGGAACCAAGCATGTCCAGGAGCTGCAGAGGCAGAACAAAGTGAAAAATTTCTGCTCTCAGCTATTACAGTGAAGTCCTTTTCTCTCTCTGCAGTTGATAAGCCTGGGCTGGGGCAGGGGAGAGGAGAGGGAAGGGCTCAGAGCGGAAGGGGGTCTCCTGGAAACAGCTTGGGGTACTTAGTATCAGACTGCAGTTTCCAGTTTTTAGCACTGAGGTTACACGGCGGCTCAGTGCTCAGCTCAAAGTGCTACACAAATACTTTCCGAGATTTATGTATGAAAAGGAATAAGCACAAGTGTTTCTTCCCTTGCTATAACTTTGATCAGGAACTGCTCTTAGCCCCTTTTTTTTTCCTCACCTATGCTGAAACTTAAACTGTAGCTGGAATAAAGCTGATGGATTTTCTTTGCAAAGTCCCTTGGGAATGGAGGAGGTCTCTCCCACATCTTTTTCAGTGCACGTGTTAGCAGGTTTTTCCCACAGAGAAAGAATTGGAAATCTGTCCTGTCAATGCTGCCAGTGATGCAGATGGGTACCCGCAGACCTCGTGGCTGTCAGCCTGGCCTCGCCCCATTCCGCTCTGTCCTCCCTCTTCTTGTAGGATGCTCAGGGCTCACCCCCTGCCCCGGGGGCTGGTCAGGCACGGGAGATCACTGGCTCTCCTGCTGTGGGCTGTGCCATGCCGGGGTGCTCGGCAGGGCAGCCCTGAGTGTGTGCTTTGCTGTGTCTTGTACAACATTTCTGCCCTTCTCCCAAAGAAACAATTTATCCCCATTTACTCTTTCCACGTCAGTCCTTGTTTTGCTGATTTTACACCCTAATTTGGTCATTTTGGCCCAAATCGCTCTGGCATGCCACAACTCCCTTTCAGTCCCTTTCACCGGAGGGGAGATCCCCCCGCCGCCCTTGCACCCTCCATTGTGCCCGCTGGTTTCTCCTGGTTTTGCCTTGCTTGTTCAGTGCCCAGCTGGAGCAGGCCAACCTTTCCCCCTTCCATTGTCTGCAAAGTCGGCGGTTTCTTGCAGGGCTACCTGGCTTAATCTTGGGCAGAGGCTGGCACTTTGCCCGCGTGACTTTATACTTCAACCCTCCTTTCAATGAGGTCAATGCTGTCTTTTAGGTTTTAGCTGGGGGCGGGGGGGTGGTGATGGTGGTGTGTGTTCAAAACCAAGTTCCCCGAGTGCATTGCAGGGTGCTCATGCATTTGTGCACCTGCACCATAGTCCTCAGCGGGGAACTCACAAACTGTCCCCAAAACTTGCAGAGGTGGGCATATGGCAGCTCAGGCTGCATGTGAAAAGGGGTATATAGGAGAAAGTTACAAGACCCCTAACCTGGTATTTGTTATTTAACATAAATATTTATGTTTTACAAATATATTATTTATGATATTATAATATCAAATATATATTTATATAAATATTTATATGTTAATATTTGTGTGTGTGTGTTTTCCAACACACAGACAAGACGCAGTCTCTTCTTGTTAACATTATTTTAATAATCAATAGCCTGTGCTGTTCTTGTTTCATACAACAAAATTTTCTAATGCACTCCCTGCTGGCTAAAAATCACTGGAGCCGGCAGTGCATGCTGCCCTTCCCACCCGCACCCCCCATCCCTCGCTCTGCCTCAGGCAGAGATAAGTCACGCACAGAGCAGCTCTTAGAGGGGCACCACAGCATCCTCTAGGCAGCTCTGGAGCCAGTCCAGACCTGTGCTACAGCCTGGAGAAAGGCTCCTGGGTGCTTGGACCTGACTGTGTGCTCTGTTCACCTATGGTGACAAATCCTGGTCCAGCCACAGCTCCATGGTGGGAATGAACCTGATGGGGAAGGGCAGCCTGGGTGCACGGGAGAGATGTTCCTGTTAGTGAGAGCTGCTGAGGTTGTTCTCCTGGGACGCTGATGGGAGAAGAGGTCTCGCAGCTGACAGGGACGCTGGGCAATGTGCTTCTGGGGGACAAAACCTGGGACCACCGCAAACAGCCTCCATCCCCCTGGAGCCTCTCTCTGTCCCCATTCCCAAGCCACCTCCGTTCCCTGCCTCCCTCCCCATCCATCTCCAGACCGGAGGCAGTGGCAGCAACCCTCTGTCCTTCCACCACCCCCTTCCCGAGGAGTGGGACGCGGCTCCCACACCATGTGGGGGTCCTGAGTGCCTGAGGCACATGCCGTGGCTCCCAGGGTCTGGCCACGCTGCGGAGCCCGTGCCCAGTGGTCCGGTGTGGACCCTCCGTGCCGGGAAGCTGCCGGCCTCCGGGGAGCTACCTACTGGCTGCAGGTCTGGCGCTTTTATCATGCACACTAAGAGGAGACATAATCAATTCCCCAGTTGGCACTTTGCACTGAATACCCACTTTTTCAGTCTGATAGCAGGACTAAATTAGTTATTTAGCAATGAGACCCTAATTTACAGTGAGCAACTGCCCTGACAAGGATCATTGTTCAAGGCCGTCCCCCCTTTGCTTTCAGATGAGAGGCCCACCAATCCCCGGAAGGTGATAAATAGACAATTAGAAAATAGATATATTTTGTTAGTTCTACAAAGCTCCCTGGTGCTGTCAGGCTCACAATAAAGGGGGCTCCGGTAAATTGGTGGGCAATGAAAGCCAGCTGTATGGTCATCACTCCTACAGACACAAAGCCATATGTGGCCATTTACAGGACATCCCTGAGAATAGATGGAGCCAATAAGACCAGAGGGAACTAAAAATACTTGACAAAGTTGGCTGCTCTTCATTTAACAAGAATAAAATATCTAATGGAGTGTAATGGAAGCCATCAATCACCCCTGCGTAAAGCACAGCTTTAGTACTCTACTTTTAACTATTAATGCAAGTTTTTATTCATCTGTAATAAGTCAGAAACAAGTATCTCCCGTGTGCAGCACAGTGATGTTGTGCAAGGGCTAACAACTGGCGTGGGCCCAGCAGCACCACCACAAAGCAAATCCAGACCTAAAAACTGGGGGGGAGAACATGAACAAAGAGGACCGAAGGCAAGAGCAGCCACCTTCTGTAAGATAATGAGAGATCTGCGAGTCCTGCCTAGGAAATGTTCCATTTAGGCTTGCGAGCAAGCTGACGTTTCTTCTTTTTACTTATCAGGCTTTTTCTAGACATGGAGCGAGGAGTAGGTGTCAGGGGAAGTCCTTCAATTATCTGCTTATTAGGGAAAAATATTTGAAGTGCTTCTCCTGGAAGCGTGAATCAGAAAGTCAGAAGCTCCTGGCACTTACTCAGTTCTGCAAAGCGGGGTTTTAGTGTAGAGCTTAGCACCAGACCTCTGCAACGTCACGTGGACGTTGGGCGTGAAGTGGAGCCAGGTCACACCACAGCGTTTGCCTGCAAGGCCATTCACGGCACGTGCATGGCACTATTTAGTACTCATGGCTGTTTTAAGAAGCTACTTCCTCATGTAGCAAATCAGCCAACCAAATGCCAAATTTCATCAAAATAAAACCAAAAAATGTTGCCTAGTGGTACTACTGCTATAAAACAGGACTGATCACTCTGTCTCTTGTTTGTGTGCGAGAGGCAGGCAGGCAAAGCTGCTACAGCGTGTGGAAACTGGTATTTATTAACCATGGAGCCATGACACCCTCACAAGATAGAAACACGCATCAGCAAGTCAGAAGGCGCTGGCCACACGCATGAGTGTTCAGACTCCCACCCCCATAAAGTCGGGGTCTTTGCCTGCATTTAAAGATGGCATATGCTGCAAGGTAACTGTCTGCTCTCTCTTGCCTATTTTTAGCGGCTCTCACAGGACAAGAATTGTAATTTATTTTGCAGAACACCAAATGTCACATCCTATGAGTACTTTGTTGTACAAAATGCAATATAGTAGCTGGAGAAAAGTGACCTTCCATAATGGAAGTGTCCTTTAGAACTAATAGAAAATGATAACCAATAGGTTTTACCAGATAATTATATCCCTCTTCTAGAACAGTTCTAAAAAGCCAAGGACATCTCTCTCCATAACATTGTGCAGTTCAGGCTTGTTTGGTGTGGGCTTTTTTTTCACTCTCAATTCCTTTAGAACCAAATTCGTTTAATCTCTGGCCATGTATAAGAAATTCCCGTTGGTGTTGTCATGGATTCAGACCCAAGGCTTAACCCTTTGACACTCATCGACCAGCCCATCCTTTCTGCCGGCATGGTGACATACCACAAGCTTACAAGATCTATACAATCTCCCAAATCTATCTTAACTGATCTTAAAACTATTACGTTTATTTTCATGGGAATTGCTGACTAGGTAATGATTATGGACTTCTTCATATATGGCCACAGCCACACGTGAATGCAGACTTTGTATCTCCTCTACTGCTGTAGGGTGCCATCCTGAAGCAAAGCCTCTTTTGTGAGGTCTTTTTGGTCTTTCTTTGGTTAGCAGCTGCACTTGGTAATGATATTGAATGAAGAGCACTCCCCTTGACACATGATTATCCATGTCAGAACAGACTAATAATTTACTCACCAGTAATGTACCAAATGCTTTAAGGCGAAAACAGCTCCTACATCCACTATTCAGTCCCAATGCATCTTGCTGAAATGGCAAGTCGCCGAGGTGAGCAGCTCTGGGGCCGGCATGATCTGCAGCGGAGTGCTCCAGCGCATGGTGGGGGTTCCCAAACCAGGGGAATCTCAGGGGGAGCCGTGAGACCCTCCAGGAGCCCTCAGGTTGTGCAACAGCGGCTGACGAGACCTGGGCAAGGCCAGGAGGAATGGCGGATGAGCCCCTCCCCTCCAAAAAAGAAGCCCCTGGGGAGCGCTGGCGACCGGAGTGCTGCGAACAGGGCATGGCGCAGCAGCAAGGGCATGACGCATCAGCAAGGGTGTGGCGCGGCAGTGTGTGCAGAAGGGTGTGCAGGAAGGGCGTGCAGGAAGGGTGCTGAAGCTCTGCCATCTCGACCAGTGAGCAACGGTATCCACCCAGCAGAAAGGCATGGCCTCTCTCAGCTCTGCACCCACCATGACGGACGCAGCTTCCCAGGCAGCTCCAGCGGGAACACGCTGCCAGCCAGGTGCCAGGCTGCAGGCTGTGCCCTGCTTTACGCCGGTATGGAACGGCAGCAGTGAGCACACCTGGGGAAGTGCCCAGGGAGAGGAGCATCTCCGCTTGGTGACAGAGCTCCGGGAGGAGATGAGTAGGCTGAGGAGTATCAGGGAGTACGCGCGCGAGAGAGAGAGACTGCTGGAATGACACCCTGCCTTCCCTGGGACAGGCCCAGCAGGCAGGCAGGACGCATGGTACAGAGGATTCCCTGTCCTCTCTCTGCCCGGCTGAGCACAGTGACTTAAGGGACAGGGAGCAATGGCGACACGTTCCTGAGTGGCGCAGCAGGCCTCTCCTCTGTGACCTCCCCACCTTCCCAGTGCCCTTGCATAATAGCTACGAGGATCTGCAAGTAGAACCGAACAATGATGAGGATGAGGGTTCATCTAGCTTGGAGGTGTCACCAAGGTTAAGTCGGCCTACACCCTGCATCAAAAGTGCTTCCATAAAGAAAAAAAGATGGGCCATTATCATAGGAGACTCCCTTCTGAGGGGAACAGAAGGCCCAATACGCAGACCAGACCCACTTCTCAGGGAAGTCTGCTGCCTGCCTGGGGCCCAGGTTAGAGAATCATAGAATCATAGAATCCTAAAATGCTTTGGGTGGGAAGGGGCCTGTAGAGGCCATCCAG
>VYZW01017826.1:2354-35029 GCA_013401315.1 Balaeniceps rex
TTTCTTCTCAGTCTTAAAAAAGAACACCTTGTTTTCGGTGGGTTCCTGTTCCCATTGTGTTGGATTTCCCTCATTATTCAGGCAATTGTGTTCTACCTAGAGGTGCTCATAGAAAGCCTGTTTGAAAAACAGTACAAGCAAGTCCTTGCAGGTAAAGAATACTGCAAGTCCATTGGTACCAGCATATCTATATGGTGTAAAATGTATCAGTGATCACAGCAATGACAGAAGACTACAAACCAAGAGATGCTGGAGTGTTTTATAAGAGGTGAGATATTGGCTGCTTGTACTAAGAGATGAAACTGCTGAAGTCCCTTGATTCAAGTTAGTGTTCTTGCTACATGATTTAATGAAGTAAAAATAAGTCTGTCTAAAACTTGATAGAAATAATAACGATTTGGTGCAAAATGACTTTCCAAAGTACAATGGAAATAAATGTAAATTGAATTAAGAAGGAAAGGAAAAGAAAATGTTTCCCCAGTAGAGATAAAGTGCACCGTTCTGGGGGTTATTTTCACATACTTCTGGCTGTTAAATTCCATTTTCTTTGGCAGCTTTATCTGGTCCCTTCTGTAAAGCCTGCTAGAAGTTCCTGTGCAGCATGTACATTTGAATTCTAGCGAGGCATCTCGAGACGGTTTGGCTGCCTTGTGACAATATNACACTTGGGAGAGCTGTGAAAATAAATCAGTAAGCATTTTGAGACATTTCCATCCATGACGTCTCTAACTTAATACCTAGCAGAAGCAAAAGTCCTCCTTTTCTCTCTGTTTTCAGTTGAAGTTTGTTTTTACATCCTAAGAAATAAAGGGAAATACTTTGATCTTTCTGATATAAACCAGTCTCTCCTTGATTCCTTAGGATGTGACTTGGGAAATAACTATTCAAATACATCTTCTCTTTGTTTTATAGTCCTTCATAGTGCCTGTAGCCTCACTATTAGGAAAACAAAAAAGTAAAGGCAAGATTTTACTCACAGCAGAGAGGCTTCTCTCTTTCTCTTCCTGAGTTTCTCTGGATGTGAGATTTTTTTAATGAGAACACTGGTTCTGAAGGAAAGCTTTCTAGAAAGGATTGTGTAACACATTGAATTTGATCTTTAGTCCAAAATGTCACATGGACCCTTACTGGCAAGAAGCTCTCCAGCTGAGGACCTGCTGTCAATTCCCTGTTCCTTATATTGCATAACCAAAACCCGGGCTGGGCTGGTTACGGACCACAGTAAGTGTGTGCACAGGGAGTGAGGTTTGTCATCCAGAGATTTGAGGCAATTCTGTCATTGTCCAGCTCACTACTAGTCTGGGGTTTTATCTGTCTCTTTTTTATTTTGTCCCTCAAAGTTGTTTTTGTTTGCAAAGAAGTAATATTATCTTCCTGATACAGCTGTAGTGATACTAGGATGAGGTGGCATCAACAATCAGTTGGATGATTTTCATGGAACAGGAAGCTGATGTGTTTAAAAGGCCCATAAAAAATAAGAACTGGCAGCTGGCAAAGGTGGTTTGGTGTGCTTTTCATGCACTGAATAACTCTTCTGTACCTCCACCAACCTTGTAACTTCATTTCCTTCAATTGCTGTGGGAGTCTCTGTGTAATCTTGGAGTGTGATGAGTTACATGAGGCACAGGTTTGCTGTGTCCTTATCATGTGGAATTAGTGTAGATTAGATAAAATAGCCCCCAGCACAGATGCATCTGCATTTCAAATTAAAGCTCAGCTATTCCTTGTGCACCCACTTCATCTCCGTATGCTTCAGTTACTGTACAGGCCTGCTGACAGCTTTAAAACAGCTTCAGAGGAGGAAAATGACTGACGGGAACACCAAAGCGATGCAAACCTCTATGATTTTCATTGCAAACTGTGGTGCCTGTGAGCCTCTTAAAAATATGAAAGTGATAGGAAATCAACCCTTAGGCGAGACTGGCAATGACTGACTGCTACCTGTGGAAGGATTAAATCTCACCAAAAGACCCTGTGGACCTTCATAATATACTTAGGGGTAGCTTGCTGCATGTCCTGCTTAAATCCTGCCTTATTTGGGGAGAGAGGATTTGTTCATGGGTGAGGCAGATCCCTTCCATATATATAGGCATCCCCTCTATAGATGGAGTCAGTTTTGCAAGCCAATTTCCTGCTTCCCAACCCCTGAATCATACTGACTGAGCTACTGCATTTTTCCTTCTGCTCTCCAAATGATTTACCCAGGGGAGGAGTGTATGGGCCCAGTACGCTGATGAGTGGGGACAGGGCAGATGGAAAGATGTAATTCAGTGGGAGGCTGCCCAGTTTCTTTCACATACCACCAAATCACCAAAAGCTTCTTTCCTTCTGCCAAGCACTTCCCTCTTACCCATGCTTTCTTTCCTACATGTGTATTTTGTTTCAGTCTGTTGGCATTATTAGCAACGAGTCATTCAGTCTCTGCATATTGGTCTGAATCCACATTAAATATATATAAGGTATGTTCAGTTAAAGTTAAGCAGCACTGTGCCTAGTGAAAATGAATAGAGTGAATCATCCTCTGAAAGTTTTGAAGACACAGTACGGGAATCCTTTTACATAATTATTTTAACATATGTATAAAAGGAAGGAAAAATAACACCACGCTGGAGCCCAATGCAAGGAATTTCTGTTAAATCGATAACGTGTTTACATTTAAATCTCTTGCAGAAGTGGCTGAATTTGCTTAGGGCTTTAAGATGCTCAAAAGAATGTAACTGTTAATTAGACAGTATAGTGGGGTGAGGGGGAGGAAGTTTTTTTTCAAAGTGGGATTTTTACAGCATTCTCCAATAAACATTATTCCTGAGTCTGCTATATGGACAGCCTGGTTTCCTCATTAGGGAAAAACAAGCACTCAAAAGGTAGTATCTTCAGATCTATCTGTATACACACATATAAACCCCTTGTATACATATATACCCCATATATACACGCCTCTTGTTCCAGTTATTTATAATATTTATAATTTTATATNCCTTACAGGTTTCTATCAGGTAAACAAAGCAGGAGGACTGTCGTGGTTTAACCCCAGTTGGCAAAATAAGATGATTTTACAGGAATGGAAAATGATTCAGAGCTCAAGAGAACAAATGTTGTTGTCACCACAAGTATGATTTGCACAGGGACTTATTATTTTAAAAGCGTATTAAAAGAGGTGAAAGTTGTCTGGCTTCGAAAGTGCTGGTCACCTACTCATTGGCATTAGGTCAGTTCCAGGGTTCTCTGAATTGTTTGTTTAGGAAGTCTTTGTTTCAGTGTTTTAGGAAGTTATTGTTTCAAGTTTCAGTTCCTTGCTGTAAATTTTTTGAATATAGATTCCTGTTGAGAGTATGGCATTACTATCTTCAGCCCATAAATAAGTGCAAAACTTCCATGAATTCATTTTTGTGGATGCTGCAGAGTCCCTTCTACGTGCACTGTGCAATTAATTTCAGAATAGTTTTGGTATTTGTATGTGAATACAAAGGTATTGGATGCTAGCGGTTATTGCCTCAGTCTCCTCAAAAGAGTGCAAAGCGGTTGTAAAACACCACTTATGCTGCTTAAGCATCCCATCAAGCTCTGGGGAAAAACTCAGAAATCAATTTTCATTAATGAACCATGACTCATTAGAATTATTGTGATATAGATCAGAGTTGTGAAAGAATTTTTAAATTTCTACCACAGAAGGCATTTGCTGTTGCTTCTTTCTCTGTGAAGTCTAAATTCTCTAAAGAGAATTCAGGAAGCAGATTTATAGGACAACTACTGTAAAATTCCACCATCTTTTTTGACTGAACGAGGACATCCCCTCTGCTGCCTTAGTCTTAGCTGCAGACTTAGCAGTTTAGAAAAATACCCTATACTTTTGTGTATAACCAGAAAGTTATATGTACATATATGTACAAGCTGTCGAGCCATGATATTGAGCAGAAGATGTTTTTCCTGTAGTTCAGGCTTGCCAGCTTTTCATATATTAATGACCATCTTACATCACCGGGAGTGTTGATTCACTGTGTTTTTTCTCTTGGTTTTGTTTGCTTTTTCTTGGTATTTCATACTACATTTGCTAGTGCAAAACTGGGGAAGGCACCCTGGGTTGCTTATAGAGTGATTATTTTATTTTGCATTGCTGTTAGCATTAAAAACTTGACATTTTTTTCTTTCTTTTTTTAAGTATTCAGATAGATCTCCAGTAGACCTAGCTGCAGTGCTTTAAAACACGGCCATCTCCAGCTGCCTGCTGCGTTTCTCTGCTGAAGGGTGCCCACCTACATGGAGCAAGAACCTCATAGCCAGGTGAGACCTAACGTGAAAATAATATGCCATCAGCTGCGTTGGCAGTTTGAAGCTCATATTTTGGCTGTGAACTAATGTAGGTGAGGAATGGTTCCCTTCTGCTCTTCCTGCTCTGGATGGGGTAATGTCTGGCAGAGGGGTAGGCCAGAGAGCTGGAGCCCTTAAAGTCCTGAAGCACCACAAGAAGGTTCCTAAGCAAGCTTCTTTTGGGATGCTGAAATTTTGTTTTGGACCAAATTTTTATAGGTTAATCAGCTGGTGAGTTTGGTTGTTTTAGAGCATCACAGTAGGGAGCGGGCAGTTTCTGAATGACTTTGATAATGTAGAACTGTTGAAATACACAGAATCAGAAGGATAAACAAGCTGTGTGATTATATTTTGATAAAACTGAATAAAAATATTTGACAGACTTTTACATTGCATATATGCCCTACTTTTCTACTTTAACAAAGATTCATATAGCTGTGAATTTGATTTTAAGAGTGTCAAGGAAATTATTTTTTTGTATATTGTGAGGATCATAAATCCTTTCTGAGCCTGTGATTAAATTAGGCCAGTGTTTGCATTTTATTTTGTATGACTTCTCTCTTTTCATCATTTAGATCTCAGTCACTCACTTGGTAATAAATTCGTCAGCTTCAGGAATACTGCATGATTTTAATTCATACACTTCCATTTGGTAATCAGTTATCCTTTACTGATGTGGACCATCAGCTTTCAAAATCACTGTAGTTAAAATGAAAAAATACATAAGGAATTCATTAATGCAATGACCTATTTGTTTTCCAGCATTTTCTCTGTTCCTGAACCAAATGTTTGAACTATCACATCTTAATCTTCTTACCATTAGGCTACACTTTTTTCTGTGATCAGAAACTAAAAATGAAAATGCCGTAATATATTCACATTGTTTTCCTCACAAGCAAGTAGCAGAACATGTAATCATTTAGAACAGGGAAAAAGTTGTGTTGAGCTTGAAACCCTACACCTCCCAAGTCGGGAAAATTTTCACTTAGTGTGCAGGTTTCACCACTCAGGCCCATCTTCAGACATCATAAAACTTTACTGTTTTTCACTTTTATGACACAATTATGAATATAAAAGCAGGGATGTTAATGCTAGGTGAGCAAAATGGTTTGCCAGACTACGTTATCAATGACAAAACACTCGGAGAAGGCAGTAAAAGCGAAGAGCCAGCAGGTGAAGTTGAGGTGTGATGACATTTGGGAATACGGATCTGGCCTAACAAAGGGAAAGGGAGATAGCAAGAAATGGTGCCTCTTCCTCTGTGCTGAAAGAGGGAGCTGGAGTCGTTGACGTGGTTTCCTTGGAAAGAGTTAAATCTATTCTGCAGTATCTTTTCTTTTTAAAGATAGACTCTCCATTGTATGGTAGATGATGTGCTCTCACAGTTTCCATCCCACCCCAAGCAACATCAGGAGTAGCAGCTGTACTGAATGCAACCTGGGGAACAGGAAAACAGAGGAGAAAAAGAAAATAGGAAGAAGTTGTTGAAAATAGACTCAATGTAGTATTTTGTGCAAAGTATTTATTATATCAGGATGTGTTTTATTAGCTCATAAAACTCAGTCATATGGATAATTTGAGCAATTAAACTGACTAGGTCCAATGTATTTGTTAGCATTGTAATAGCGCAAAACTTATTTCCACAGGTGTTTCAAAAGACCCACAGAGGTTGCATGACTGAAACATTAACATATTATTCTAATAATATGATGCTGCTCTGTCTGACTCAAGAGCTTTTAACTTTAATAATTTGCAGGTTATTCAATAGCCAAAATGTGTTTTCCGTTCATACTTTCACACTGGTGCGTTTTCTTTAATATAAAGTAGTGATATAATGAATAAATTATATCCAGATGAAAGCCCGTCATGTGACAGTTCATCCCAGGATCATGATGGCGTATGGCAAAGTGAACATTTCCCAACAATGTGCTTTCTGTATGAAGGACAGGGACCTAGATGGCGGGCTGAAGTGACATTTGATACAAGGAGGAATGAAAAAGCCTGGCTGGACAAGCAAATAAATTGTTACTGACATGGGAGCTGGAGATCAACCCTAGATCTTCTGGGTGGGGACTGACAAGGGCTTACTTACAGATCTGTGGTTTAGATTATTTCTTAAGAAAATGAGGACTTTAAATGAAGGGTTTGCATGGGTCCACCTCACCGAGTTATCTAGAAGATGGTTCAAGTTGGTGGAAAGTCACACGGCTGTGGTGGGCATCCTAGTTCAAGATAAACATGAAGGCACGTTTTTGTTGCTGGGCCCTTGCTGGCTGCAGGCGCAGCTCCCAGCCCCCCTGGAGGAGAGTTTTCAACAGACACGGTGGGAGTTCTCGAAGCCGTATATCCGGCCCGCGCACCGCGTTTGATTCAGATACGTCTGTAACGCTTATTGTAACTGATGAATAATTATCCCCACTGCCAAGATAATTTCAGCCAGTGTGATGAGGGCTGATGAAGGAGGTGTGAGCTGGGAAATCTTACTTGAGTTGGAAATCTTGCAAAATTCTAATGACCGTGAGGTCGAGGTGCCTCACTAGTTTCACACCTGGTGCCAGATATTTGGTTTTGCGTTTGCCAGCGAGCTAGCTGCAGCCAAGGTTTTCTAAATCTTTTTTTTGCAAAGACCACCCATAACTTCTGCTAAGGGAGAAAAAGATTTTTCTAGTAACAGTTTTGTCAGCATTATATTTTCCATGTATTCAAAGGCCAATCTGCTTGTCTCTTTCTTGACATTGTGTAATGCACTAAAGACTGACTGGGTGCTACTATGTTCTTTTTGAGCAGTAAGTAATCTACTCTGCTATTTTGCCCAAAAAGACTGGTGGGAGTTTTCTATGGTAGGAAAAAAAAAGTATCATCAGGTGGGACTCACTGCTGTGTTCTTACGTGTTGTGGATGTGTGCCTATTTTCAGAATTTGTATCTGTGAGCACAAAAAGATTTTTAGTTGCCCAGATGAGATAGCTGCATGTACAGGTGCTTAAAATGTCATAAATGCAAAATTTAGGAATTGCAACTCTGTCAAATGTCAACCTCCAATTACAGGCCTAGAAAACTATAAAGCAACAAGTAAGTTTTAAATCTCTTCAAATCTATTTGACAGAAACCTTCTCAAGAATCTCCTGTTCCTTCTGGTAATAAGGTGGTGCGGCCTTTCAGATATTTGTCTGAAAGGCTGAGCAGTAATAGGTATTTTATGACTGTTTTTAACTTTTTAGAGACATGGAGAGCAAGCAGAGTTAGCACTTGGGCACTGCCACATAGTCACTCCTCCCCCTACCTAGAGAATAGTTGTTTGATCCTGATCAAAGACACAGGCTATGAACCTTAAAAGTAGTTAAAAAAAATAAACTGAGCACGTCAGTGAAAATAGCATACTAGAACAGCAGTTTAATGTCAAACATTAGTATTGCATTGTTTGTTGATGGTTTATACTTTTAGACTGAAACCAAACAAATTTCACCTCTGAACATATATCTGGAGAAAAAGTTTTTATGAACTATATGCAAAACATAAGAAAACCTTTAGGGATGTGACTTAAAGAATTCTAAGAAGTGTGTTTATAAACCCAAAATATCCCCACTGGTTATTGTGAGAACAGCACTTCTGAAAGGATTGCTTTTATTTCCTTATAATTTTCAACAAAGAAAAAAAACCCACTGTTTTAAACAACTCTAGTAGTTGAACTACCTTTTCTACAAAAATAAACATGGTGAAAAATCAAATACTGTAAAAGGATCCCTGTCAACAATGAAATATGGAATTAAGAATGTTTCCTAATTACAGGAGAGAGAAATCTGTGCATGTTACAATAGCATGGTATTTAGTACAGAAGAGTACCGTATTATCAGAAATATCATAGGATGTTCATTCTGGATTCAGCTCTTAGAGGAGTTGTTTCAGCTTTTATTCAAGATGGATTCTTAATTCAGTATTTAAACAGACTGGGCATTCTCTCTGAAATAGCAGATTATGACCTAAGTGAAGTTTTATTACCTGTGATAAGTTTTATTCAAATAAAATACATTTTTGCTCTCATAGATAATTGTCATAATCTCCTTTCAGAGGAAGGATGCTCAAATACTCTGTAACTACTTACTATCGCATCTGATAGGCTTTAAGCTTAAAAGGCTGTGAAATTGTAGTATTTTTTTCCCAGAAGATAAGAGGAAATGGTTGTCTTGTAGTTTTTCAAGGGGAAAAATCAATCATGCTCCAAGTGCTCATTAATGAAAAATGTAACTTTTACGTGTTTTGTGTGCTCAGCCGGTCCATTAACAGATCTCTGGGCTAATTCAGATTATCTTCATGAAATAAAGTCTCAGGATGCCACAGCAGCAAGGGGTTACAGGGACAGTTATGGTCCACAGTCAGAGTAGAGGCAGCTAAGACACTTGATTAAATCATCAGGAACGCTTGATCTAATCTAGAGGCTCACATGCCAAAGACAGGGAGGACTATTGTTGGATGTTGCCATGAGGGTCACAGTAAACATAAACCTGCTGTTTTGCAAATCCTCTTGAGGCAGTATAATTCTTAACTTACTAAAGGCAAATGGAGGCACCAAGCAGGCAGATTGTGTACCTGCTCTGTTGTTTCTAAATTAGCAGTGACATTTTAAAAAATAATTGAAATTCAATAGCAGAGACCCTAAAAGTGAGAAGATTTGTCTTTATTACTCGTGAAGGAAAGACACTGCCCTAACATAAATGATGGATGCTGCACCATCAGCTGAGGCTGTTGAACACACACCTCATGTACTGTGCAGCCAGAAGATAGCCTGTTTATCAACAGAGAATAAATGTGAGAAAAATCCAGAGGAAAAGATGGAGATGCACACTATATTTAGGAGTTGTTAATGTAGATATGGTTTTAAATGAGCTGATGCAGTATCCTTTGTATCTACAGTAGTGCTACAGTTTAAAAGCTAAATCACAGTAAATTTCTCATTTGGAGAAATATAATTTGGCGTGAATCAATAAATTTATGATCTGTCTGGCTCTTCACTGAGAGAAGAATTGAAAGGTCCATGCGACACATGCAAACTGCAAGCATATGCTGCAAACTGCAGCTGGTCAGATGGCACCTGACCAAGGAGAAGAGATCCTCCGGCCGGCCAGCCAGGGCATGGGGATTTCATAGCAGGAAGGCAGTTGGTTTGCTTTGAGCCGCTGCTCTGAACCAGAGTTTCACTTGAAGGGTACCAGTGCTGGGTATAAGTGGTATTTACCAAATGAAATATTCTGTTGGATCCATTCTTATTCCTTATTTTGTTAGAAGCAGACGGATTTAATTTTCATGCACTTTCTGTTTGTCGAGAATGATCACTCCTGATTTACTACTCAGGAAGTGAAAAGACAAAAACCAAACCCACACAAACCTCTGCAACTGCCTGGACAATGAAATGTAGAGCTATTATTCAACATGTTGAATAACAAACCCCAGTTCAAGCTTTACTGACCAATTCTATCAGGAGATGCTTAGACAATATACTGTACAGGTGAAAAAGTATAATAAGCTCTTCTAGTTTGGAGACAAATATGGGTTGTAAAGTGCTTTTTTTTGTTCCTGAAGGTTGTCTTGGCTTTATATTGGGATGGAAATGGCTGACTATAGTGTCGATTTATTGTTGGGGCTGTAGGAGGGGATAAATCCATCTTTCAAATTTTCAGGTATAGAACTGTATGGGGAAGAGATGCAAGGTTCACTTGAAATTCCTGCATCTCTCCTCTTTCTTTGAGACACAGTACATGCTCTTTGCCACGTCACCCTGCCCTTGTTGCTTCTTGTCAGTTTTTGCTACAGAAGATGTAAAATGTTTTTTGTTAGTGGTGCTGATACGCACAAGAAAAGAACTACCCACAGACTAGCGTGGTAAGTAAATAGACAAATCACAATATCTGCTTTTCACAGAAGCTTGATTTGTTAAAGGAGAGGATATAAAATCCTCACAGCAGGGAAACATATGCCAGCTTTACAGGCTCTGGACCAACCCTGCCAACCATTAGACCCATGTAAACCTGCTTGTGTTAACCTGATGTAACACTGGTCGCTGTTCTATTACCTTCCCCTCTGTATCTCTCTTTCTCTTCCTCTGCCTCTCCTAGGTTTCTTTGCATGCTGGCTGGACTGTGATGATTGCATGACATGAAGATGCAATTTATGCCATTTCCAGAGGTTGTGACACTTGTGGACTCCTCATGGCTGCTCTTCAAAGTGCTATCAAAGCTCTCTTGGCTGGATGGCCCAAATAGTCTGATCCTCTGAGATTAGCAAACATTGGTCTTTATTCTTTGTCAGGGCATGTCCCCATAAATGAGGCTTCCTCAGTGAGGTTGGGACTCCACATTAAAAATTCGCTGAGCTGCTTTCAGAGTCCCTGCCCCTGTTCACTCATTTCTGTGTCTTGCTGGTAGTACGTGGCCCCTCAATTTTGCCAACTGGACTTTAGTCCTCTAAAGATTTAAGATCAGTTTAAGCCAAGCTAAAAATGTTCCACTGTCCAAAGGAGTAATTTCACCATCTCTGAGGCTCTTAGCTGCTCTCTTCCTTCCTGCTGCCCATACAACGGGTTAGGACTAGTGACCAGGGCTGCAGCGTGACCCGCCGGGTGACTGAAAACTGCTTGTTGTTGCAGATTTTTTTTTTTTTTATTTACCGTTGCTAGTGAAAATGCAAGAGCGACAGTGGGCATATGGGAATATGGTAGGAGTCGCATCAGTGGACTACCCACTGGGAAAGCAGTACTGTCTTGTGTTGGCTTAAGCTATTACAATTCCCCACCCATATCCTCATCTTTGAAATAACGTAGTTTAAAAGACAGAAAAAGACTGAAACCAGAAGCATATTACCTGGCATCTTAGCCAGTCATAAACCCACTTGAATTGCTACAACTAAGGAAGCAGTAATGTCTCTTGAGTGTCTTGCCATACCCGGAGGTGGAAGTGTCAAAATGGCTTTGCCACTTGAAAGATGTGCAATGCAGAACCATCCTGAGGTGCCTGCACCATCAATCTCCCCTCAAACAAAAGCAATAACACAATTCTCCCTAAGAAGATTTTCCCATTGTTTCCCTTTTGCTTGTCTGTATGGATATTTAAGTCAGGATCGGAAAACATACTGGCCCCAACTACAGCTCCTCAACTGTTTTTTTTTGGGTACTTAAAAACAAGCCTGACTTTCAGAAATGCTGAGTGTGCCACAGCTCCTGTTTAAACTCAGATGCAGCAGTGTCTGGCTGTGGTGCGTAACGAGCCACCTAGAAAGAAAAAAAACACGGACAGAGCTCTGGGCTATTTAAAACTCTGTCTGCTTGGCTGAACGACAGTATTGCTGGACATGCCAAGACCTGTTAATTTATATCTACTCTTTTCATCTGTTAAAGCAATAGGAATAACAGAAAGAGTTAGATTCCTCTAATCGCTAGTCATTAATTTTTCACCCTGGCTGGTTATTAACCCCGCCACCAGCCACTTCACCCAGTGCAAGAGCAATTTGAGTGCCCTGTTATCATCAGTTATCTGAGAAGATGACAATAACACCCACCATATGCATGTACTAACCGTCGGTCGCTCGGAGGGTTTATCTGTAATATGTAATCCCAACCAGCGGATATGTTTGCATTAATAATGAACCTTCACCTTGGTCCTTCCCACCCTCCCCTCCCGGGGGATCTGTAAGCTTTCAGAGCCTGAAAGGGTTCTTGCTAGAAGACAGGTTGAGGTAGAAAAGATAAATGGAGTACAACTAAGAGAAATCTAGCAGTAAGAAAATCCTGGGGTGTGTTTTTGTTGTTTGTTTTTTTTAAATCTCACATGTTGGTACAGTTTATACTTCATCATGATTCAAGTTTATACTCTTACATCTCAAGAGTACGAAATGTTAGCAAAATACGAGCTCGTGTTCTATTTGGGCTCTATATTAAGGGCTCTTGAATAAAAAACCCCCTCTTTGTTACAAAGAGAGCATTCTTCAGAGGCAAATAAACCTTTAAACCTATCCTTTTTTTCCAGGGCTTTCACTGGAAACGTTTGGCCTAAGTCTAAATATAAACAGAGCTCCTTGATCATCATTTGTGTGACCATCTCTGTGCAGCTCCTTAACTGGCATCAGGAGAGCTAGGGTGGGGTTGTAACGTGTGGCTCCGTTGCGGCGGCCACATGAGGCCCGAAAGCCTGCAGGGTAGGAAGAACAGCATGGAATATTTTACAATAGAGATGGGCATAAAATCTTTAAATAGGTTTGGGTTTTGGCTTTTTTCTTTCTTTCTATGAAACTTTTAATGGCTTCATCATTGAAATTCTAATTGCATTAGGAACTTTTTCCATGCTGACTTTTTGCGATGCATCAATGGGAGGATACCTTCAGAGGTTGGTTTTGGGACTGAAAGGGTTAAAAAAAGTGTCCTGAACTACTAGTTCACACTGTGTAACTCTGTAAATAACCCTTCCTTGCCTGCCTCTGTAAAATTATGTTTTTTACATTATAAAGATTGTAACATTATAGAGATTATAACTCTGAGCATTTAAATGTTAGGAGATGTCACAGTTGAGGGAGATGGCAGAGCTTTAATTTGGTCCTTTTCTGAGCAGGCATTATAGTGCTGGTTTTAATTATACTGTCACATATGTTGGTCATCCCATTGTTTAATTTCAGGTCCCCATTCCAAAATGTGAGGTCAAGAGATTTTTGAAGACAAATGCACAGCAGCAAGATTTCATTCAAAACACAAGTTGCAAAAAATTGTATGTAAGTTAAATGGATGTTTATAATGAAGTGTCTAGAGAAACTTCATTAGAAAGCACTACCTAATTTAGGAAAGGCCTGTAATGGCATCAGATAGGAGCAGAGCACACTTGGAAAACATGGGCTAAATTCTTTTCCTGGCAGGCTGGTGACGCAGTCCTCCTCTCTTGCTAAGTTCTACACTGAAGTTGTACATTGCGTGTACCTTTTCAGTGAGGTCCACTGACTTCTACTCTTTGTCTCTCCGCTATAAAGATCCAGCAGCTAGTAGTGAAAATGTTGGCAATATCCTAAATCCATGAGGATAAAAAAGCTGGAAACCACTGATGTTAATGTTTTATCAGGAAACGTGGTGATAGCAAGTATTTCTGAAAAAATTCCTCAGGGATAGTCAGCGCAAGTGGAAGTCAGTGAGAACAGCTCTGCAGGGCAAGGCAACTTTCATGAGCAGTCGTTTGTAAAAATGAGTGAAAAATACTTAAATTCAGTTTTAGGAGAGTAGTGTAAAGTCATTATTTACTTATTTTAGTAAATCTGATGCAAAGGGAATGGAAAGACCTAGATAGATACTGTTTTTTTTTCTTGCTTGCTTTTTTCCCTAGTACCCTCTTTCTTGGACCTTCTACCTTATGAAAAATACACAGCCTATGCATACTGTAAATAAATATGCCTTCATGACTTCAAAGAGTCTGGGTCTGCTGCTTGGGTAATCTAGAAGATTATACCGACCATAACCCAGCAGGCACATGCCAGACTCTTGACCCCTGAAAGGCAGTCACAGGCCATGCCATATTTATACACGGCTAGTAGTGTAGTTAGCAGCCAGCGTGCAGTTGAACAAATGTGCATTGTTGTTACAATTGAAACCACATGCTGAGTAATATAACATAGGTGCAACTTTCTTCAGAATGTGTGGACAGTTGGGAACGTGAATGTATTTTTTTATTTATGTTATGTCTGTGCGTCTCAGGGCTCCCTTACTTTGTTTTCTTAGCGAAACTCAGACAGATCAGACACTTAGGATTGATGGAGCTGGGCACTGACAGACCAGCTCTGTTCCAGCTGCAGTGACTGTGGAAGAATTGGATCCGGACCCTCTCAACCAGTCCTCCAAGAGTAAGATTTCAGTTACCATGACCGGTCGCCAAGGACTATTTTATTTTAACCCACGTCAAATCTGAGCTTACCTATGGGGCTAAACCACAGCCTGCTGAGCCAAGTGTATCTGAATACAAACTCATTTCACTGGCTGTTTGTCACTTTTTGGAAAATTCAGCCACATACAGTTGTACGGAACAATCTCCACCAAACTAAACTTTTCAAGCTTCATTGCATTTGAAATACTGCATGCTCCTTCCTCCCAGCTTACACTCAGTGCATTAGTTCCTTGTTTATTAGAAAATGAAATGAACAGAAATTAGATATATATTGAATTTCCTCTTTGGGATAAACAAGATGAAAGGATGGATTTAATGCTTTGACTGCCCTTTACTCTGTAAACCATAAGGGCTTGTGAGTGGTCTAAAGTTTACTTGGGATGCTTCCAGTTGGTGATGTTTTTTAAGTCCATAAAGTTATCTTTTTATTGACTGTTGTGCAATAATAACCAAATCAGGGTGCTGCTGAATTGAGATGATTTTTTTCTATCCAGAAAACCACTTTTTTAATTTTTTTTTTTTCTCTGGGGGTGATGTAATTGCAATAATGGTGATGATGATTGTGATGGAGAACAGACTGAGTGAGAACGTTCTCCTTAAATCTGTCAATGCGCACTATAAGTAACAAGCAAATCAAGCAGAAAAGAAAGCAAGAAGGAAATGGCATTTGTGCTAGTAATCTTCCTGACATTAATTGCATGTATTGGAGCTGCCCACGGTGTGGCCAAACAAGAGGCAGAGTGAATAGTCCCTGAGATGTACAGTCTTCTCACTGGGGGAACACCACAAACTGTTGAAACAGTCAGTTTTCTGTGTACTTTTGGCTTCATAGAATATTTTTGTTGTTACATGGCTGTGAATATAAGTATGCTACAGTGATTGGATACTGGCCATTGATTCAAAGAAAGCAACCTGCCCTTCTACCACACAATATGGAGTTTAAAGACACCTAGCAACCTACAGATGAACAACACTTTTTGTGTGTCTGTCCCTCCTTGCCCTTTCCCAGCTGTGCCAGCCCCTTTCCTCTGCAGCTCTCTGGGCCTGCTACCTCTGCACTGGCATCATCCTCTCTTCCTCATTCATCAAATCCAGGGAGCTTTGCAGGGGTAGTGCTCTGAATTCTAAGCAGATTCAGGGGAATCTGATGTGTCAGTGTGTCGAAAAGTCTTGGCATTTTAAATATGCTGCACGAACCATCAATGTGCTCCTCTCTGGGTAGGACACAGCCAGCCTTTTAAAAAACTGGTAGTCATTATAAAGCATGGGCAGGAGCACTCTTCTTCACAGAATCATAGAATCATTTGGTTGGAAAAGACCTTTAAGATCGTCGAGTCCAACCGTACCTGTCCACTAATAAACCATGTCCCTAAGCACCTCATCTACCTGTCCTTTAAATACCTCCAGGGATGGGGACTCGACCACTTCCCTTGTGCAAGCCCCAGTCTAAGCTCAGAAGAGAACTTTTTCATCTTGAAAGTTGAGAATAAGTGTTACTTTTTTTTTTTTTTTAAAATATTGTTAAGAGGCCACTTAGAACAAGGAACACAGCACACTGTCCTTCTGTGCTTCAAGGACAAGTCTGTCCCCTACAAGAGGACAACTATCTTATCTATCTGTCTGTCTAATGAACTTGTTTCTGCACATGTACGAGTGTGCACCAAGTAACGGCACCAAGCAATTAGCAATTGTGGACTTTGTTCCTTGATGATCTCAAATCTCTTGTATGAGAATCATACTTGGGTTTTTTATTCTCCCAATTGGGCTTTTATAAGTTTTCACGTGCCTGATCAGCCATTCATTTGCTATTATGTTTGGTACTATTAAATGAAAAATATCCTATAGAAAAAAAAGGAGAAAAGCTGAAGTGCCCTAATGGAAATGCACTAAATAAACCACCACTACAGGTTTATAGCTTACATATTCCTTCACTCTTGAGCCCACACCCATGGGCTGGAAGAGAGGCCAAGCTAACTGAAGGGGAGACAAAGCTATCATACTTCTCACTTGCCAAGATAAGGAGTGGAAAGAATGAGGATTTTAGGCTGGTTGCAGTTATTTTAATGTTTTTTTTTTCCTTTGTTTTTGTCTTTGCTTCTAGTTCCAGAAGCAGCTGAGAGAGATATGAGCTTTCCTCAAAATGCTTATTTGCTTTTTCTGGACTTTGCTGGTTAGCTGCTGGGCTGAATTCCTGGTTCTCAGTGATCACCTGCTGGGTAGGAAGAATGTTCTGTGGAAGCAGCAATTATTTGTCAAGTACTGACAAGATACTTGGCATGCTACAAGGCACAGATAGGAATGCTTTACCTGTTCTGGAGAGCTGGAGTTTAGGTTACAGACCAAAATAGAAAGACAAATTGCACAGGAAGCTACTATGGATATTTTTTTAATCCTTCAACTTGGTGTTTTCCAGAAAGAGTCAAGGTTTGCATGAAGAGAGAACAGGTCTTTATGTACCGGGGCTGTGTGGTTGCTAGCTAGACATGGCTAGCCACAACTCAGGAGAGAACTGGAGACACTGGCATTACTAGAGAAGAGTGGGAAAAGATTAGGGCATTATAAAAGAGAATTCTAATATGCACAGAGTTGTGCACAACATGGAAGGTAAAAAGAAGTATTTACATTTGATGGCCAAAGGTAGAGCTGCTGAACATTCAGAAGGTGCACCAATACAGCCTGTGAGCCAAGAAGACAGCGGATGCTGCAGCAGTTTAAAATTAAGAGAGGGCAGTTATGAAGCATTTAGGCAGTTAAGAGAAAGTGAGATTTGTGGAGAATTTATGTCATGGGTAAACAACTTGGGTATTAGAAAGTAAGGGTTATCTTTCAGAAGGTCAAGACAAAATGAATGAGATGCTGAGGAGAAGAGTTGCAATGAGCGAGAAGATTTTGACAGGAGTTAGAAATAGGAGGAAGACAATGGTCAGAATACTTAACCGTTTTTAATCAGGTGAGAATTAAATTTTACAAAATCAAACCACCTCCTTTCCCTTTTCTCCCATCTCCTCCCCCCTCCTTCCCCTTTCACGTGCTAAATGACTGTGCTGGAACTGTGCTGTAGGTACAGTATATTGTGATTAAATACTCTGTAATATGCTCTGAGATACAGTGGACCAAAAAGTATAAATAGAATGCCAATTGCATAAAATAAATCTCTGAATTCTTGCTGCACCATGGTGAGGTAGCTCAGTTACAGCTTCGACCACCCATGAATGCTAAGCACACAGCAGGGGGACTTTTGGACTCACATCTCACCTATTATCTTGGTAGTAGGGTATGAATCTCTTTGAATGTGAAAGCCTGGTTTTGTTTAAGTGAAGAACATAAGAAAAGCTCTTTCCTTATTTTTTTTTTCCTTGAGCAGATGAAAGGTGGATAGAAGTGACTGTAAATTTTAGGAAGGAAAGAAGTGGAAAAAGGCTAATGCTTACTGAGCAGGAATTGTATTTTTCCAGCCATGCCCCAGAACTACCCAAATGTTAAGACTCTCCTGTACAAAAGTGTCACCACTTGGTCTATATAAATTCACTGTCAGAACAAAGGACACTTTTTGGAAGGGAAACAAGACTGTATTATACCATTCAGCAACTAACAGAAAAAAGAGAATAGCTACTTCCTGCCAACATTCATACTCTAAAGATGTATGCACGAGGTGGTAGGTGAGCATTCAGTCCTTACTACAGCTGACTCTTAGTGGCAACTTATCCGGTTTGTGGATTAACTTTATAAAAGACTCAAAGACATAAAAGTGTGGGGCTGGCAGGTTAGCTTAAGGAGAGTGATATCTGACGATGACTGCAGGGGTCACCTGGAAGCAACCGAGTTGCTTGCATGCAGCATGGGGCAAGCAGACCTGCGCTTTCTGAGTAGAGCCAATGTGGCTGTTGCAAGAGCTTACTACTGTTGCTGGAAAAATGGGAATATACTTCAAAGACCTTATCTAGGTCCAACTAAACCAGCTAAGCTGGGAACCGTGTCCTGGTTCACACTGTCTCTTGCCACTTCCTTGGGTGACACTATGCGAGTGTAATTTCTAGAGGCTGCAGAGAGCACAGCAGCAACAGAAACAACTGCTCAGATCCAGGCTGTGTGCAAGCGAGTGACCCCTCCGCCCACCCAGACTACTGGCAAACATGGCTTCTCTGGCAGAATCCCCTGTCTCTTCCCCCCCTAGATCTCTAGTGGGCCTAATGGCTCCCCTGTAGTAGTGGCCATGCAAAACCCAGACTACCTCACTCAGAGCACTCAAGGTGACAAGAGCTGGCCCAAACTAATTTAATGAGAACAATAATTGCCTCATCTCCCACCACATAAGATCTCGATCCTCTTCTTGGCACAGGTATGCCATGTAGCAAATGTTTCTATAGAAGACTTAAACTCTTCTGCTCTTTGCAGCTCTGGCATTGCTGGCTGTTCATTGCTGGAATAATTAAAAATTTTCTGAGTAAAATATTTTTAACCAGAGTGTAATTTGATACACTGCCTGGTCTACACTGTGGAAAATGGACAAAGTTTCTTCCTTTCAGCTAGAAGAATAAAACATATACCTAACAGTCTTTCGCTACTTTGTGGATGCTGCACAAACTGTCAGAGGGATCCGTCTTTGCAGTGTGAATTACAGGCTGTGTGATTTGGAAAGCTGCTCCTATTCTGCTGGTTATGTCCTTTCATCTCAGCCAACTGACTCTGGTTGTCAGTCCCATTCACCTCCTGTGCTCTGCTTCTTGTGACACCTGTTTGGCTTCTTTATTATCTGCATTTTTAGCTGCCTCCGGTTTTCTCATTTCTGGCCTTTAATTTCATCTGCTGTAATGCAGAAAAGCGAGTTCTATTTCTTTGGACTATTTCAGCTTGAGGCCAACTTCTGGCACCGTCAAGTACATGGAGTTTTTACGTTCTGCTGCAGTACGTGGCGCAAGTCTCTCCCCTCTTCACCACATTGTTCCAATTTTTATCGCTGTTTCATGTCCCATGAGACCCTTGAAATACAGAGTTACTGTCTTGCCACACGCCCGAGAGCTCTTCTGGCCACCAGTGGTCACCCAAAGACACATTTGCCTTATAAGCTCTTTTTGCCAGCTCTCAAGCAGTCTGTCACATGCAGAAGCGCAGAAGCACAGAACCACATGAGTGTATGGGAGCATGTAGGGCTTGGTGGTCACCTTGCAGGTATCTAAGGCGCAGTTTTTCAGGATGGCCGTACCCAAGGAAAGCAATGTCTTAGGGCTCGACCCTCCTTGGAATAACTCCTAACAAAAGTTAAGCTGTAAGTATTTATTTACAAATCCTGAACAGATGGCACATACGCAAACTTGTACATACAGATGAACAGAAGGGGATAAAACCACCCCCCATACTCCCAAAGCAGCACTTAATTCAGATCTGATGGTTTCCTTTACTCCGTGTGACTCAACTGACAAGTTGGCAAATGCCTGGCAGCATTTATAACCAAGGTCTCTGCTTTTCACTAAGTCTTTATGTCTTCAGGTTGTGTTCACTGAATGGAGCCTGAAGCTGACAGATTCCTTTTCTGTGTTTGATCCCTATACAACTTTTGAATCATTTCAACTGAAAGATTTCCCCCCCGACCTGCTAATTTATCATTCGTTAACTCAAGCAAGAAGGGGTTTTGCCTTCTACCTACCAAGCTGTTGCTTGTTGCCTTATGCTTTGGAGGTGCCAATTTCTCTTGTGCATCACTCAGACACTTCTTAATTGCCCATACAGCCAGGTAATAACCTTTTCCATATTGACGTTATTAACTCTTTAGGGTGTAACCCTGCCTCATCCTGGAGCTTGGAATATCCAAATCCCAGATGGAAGCTTTTTCACTTAGTTCACTGACCATATTTTATAGAATTTCATAATTGTAATTGATTCACACAGCTTGTTACTGGCTCTTTCTGAAATCAAGCCTGAAGGTGATCAATAACTCTGAGGTATTAATAGATGTGAGGCGCCTTGTCTCCCTATGGCCTCTATATTTAGGCTTTTGAGAAATACCCTAACAAATTCCTATCCGTTTTTTTTTTCCTCTTGGCATGCTAATAACCCTTCCTCTGTCTACTAATGCTCTTTCCTTTCCTGCCCTCACTTCTTTATTCTGTTTCTTCTTCCCTATTTCCTGTCTGCTTTTTCCTAATCTATTCCCCGCTGGAATGATCCCGGTGAGATGCAGCTGCATTGGCTGAGGAGATGTGGGGGAGGCCACCTCTTCAGCCACTGCAGCCAACTCCAACAGGGATCATGGATCAGAGCTCTCTGCTGCTGTAGTTCCATCTCACATAGTACTGTAAACTGGAGCTGATGGCAACTGCATTAATATGACAGCCTGAACTGCCTCAGCTGAGGAGCCTGTACCACCTGTTCTGCCACTTCTGTGGTGAGGATGGTAACCTCCGGCAGACTAGTGGAATAGATAGCCATGCATTATCCTCCCTGTTCTCCATGACTTGCTAGAGCTTGACTCAGGGTCCTTGGACTTCCCATTCTTTCTTGTCTTCTACAGCCTCTTCAAAATTAACAGTCCTTGCACAATCTCATAGTCCAAGACTGCTCACGTAAAAAGTCCAGTCTCACCTCAGACCACCCTATCTGAGTGAGAGACAAATAAACTCATTGGCTAAAGTCTATTGCCTTGTACCTCCAGGGATGGAAAAAACCCCAAGCAAATTCTCTGTCTGCACCTAATTAAGGGCTATTGTTACACTCCTCTCTCCCCTTCATATAGAAAGGAACCACAGCTTTCAGGGATATTCTTTCCATGTCAATGGAGCCATGACAGCCTTGATTTGTGTGTCACTGTGGCTAGTTGCTCGTATGAAGAACTGTGTTTTCTCCTCACGTTAAGTTCCTAATTCATTCGAAAGGAGGAGCAGAATGAACAGTTGGCTCCTATGTGCCCAAAGAGCATGGGATCAAGTTCTGCTCTTTCCTTCCATCTTCTCCAGAGACACAGCACTCTACGGAAACCAAATCAAAGCTCTCATTTGGTACCGTTTCCCTCTTTAGCCAAATTAATCACTGCTCTGACAGCAGTGATGATACATTAAATATCTTGCATGGATTTTATTACCCCTTTCTTATTATTCCCATCTGGGTTCAGAGGAAGGATTTCTTCACCTGAAATATTCTTATGGTATCCGTAAGCCACCTTTTTGTGTTAGTGGACTAAAGACTCACTTGGAGCTGGGTAAGAAATCTATTTAAATGACTGACCTTTGGAACTGAAATTTAGAAACACAGTTTCGTTACTGTAAAACGTTCAGGGTGTTTTAAAAGTGGTCTGAAAAAATGAGATAAAGCTTTAAAGTCAGTAAGGGCAAAACGCCTCACCTGTATGTCTGGACTAATGTTGTCAGCACTCGATTCCCTTGCAATAGAAGAATAGGTGGTATTTATGCTAAAGCAGAGTTTCTGCCTAGTAAATTCTGCAACTGAAGACGTCAGGCGAGATTTCAGGGTATGTGCGTTCAGAAAAGTCACGCAGTCCTCTGGTTGTGCCTCCAGGTATGATCTAGCAGAAGACTTCAGTTTTCCAATTCAAGAGACTGGCTGCAACGTGCTGAGACTCTTCTCGCCTGTATGTCACGCACTCTCTTTCCCATGGAAAATACGGCAGGAGGACAGAGGGGGTGAAAAGCATCCTGAAATGTTCTTCTACTCCTTCCTCTGCAAGACTTTAGCTCTCTGTGCTGAAGGCCAGTTCTCCAACAAAAGCTGTGGAGAATACAGAGCTGGAAGATGGCTCAGGCGTGGCTCCTGGCCCCTTTGCTTGGAAGCTCCTTTTAAGCCGAGCTACGCTTGCTTGACGCCTCCCTGCGCCGCAGCAGTGCCTGTGAGTGGCCGTGTGCCCCTCTGATCCTGCACTACATCCCGACCCTCCGACTGGGGCCGGCCTCCCCTCTGCGGACTTGGCGGGTGACCGATGCACTTCTGACCGGCGCCGGGGACTCTCGGGGCCCGGCCCCGCTCCCCTCGCCGCTGCGGGGCCGGCGCCTTGTCACCGAGGGCCCAGCCCGGCCCCGAACCCCAGCTCTGACCCGCCTGACCCGCGCGCTCAGGCGGCCCGGGGCCAGTGGTGGCGGCGGGCCAGAGTTACGGACTTCGCCGGGCAGCGGTGCAGCCTGGCCGGACGCACTCCGGTACAAAGCCACCGCCGCCCGCCAGCACAGGCTCGAGGGTTCAGCAGCCATCATCCCGCCCGGGCGCCAGGCCCCTCCAACGCTTGCGAGACGTGACGCGAGGCGACGGGTGGGGGCGGAGCCTCGCTGCGGGGAAGGGGGCGGGGCGGGGCAGGGCNGGGATCCGGGGGCTGTGGGCGGTTGGCGGGGCAGCGGCTCAGGGCGCTGCTCGGGTCCCGGCCGCCGTTGGTGCTTGCGGCTGGCGCGGCAGTTTCGTTGTCTGCCCCTAGTTCACCCGGTTCGGCTGGTGTGAGGGAGAGCTGTCCGGCTGCCCCACGGGTCCCTGAGCGCGGCTCTCGGGAGCGGTGGCTTGCGCAGGTGGGGTGCTGTGCCATGTGTTACCTGCCCCAGAGCAAAGTCCCCGGCACCCACAGGAGCACCGGCCCTTGGCACGGCAGCGGTTTCTACTCAGAGCAGGCTTCCAAGGGAGAAGGCATCTTTCCCGGTCTGGGGCAGCAGGGATGCCTGGTGCCTCATCCCGGGGCTGGGGCAGGGGAGGGGTAGGAGGTGTGTGCTGGCTGAGAAGCTGTGTTGCCAAGTTAAGGAGCTGCAGGAGTGAGTTGAGCAAACTGTGCAGCGTCAGGGATGATAAATGAGCTTGATGGGGTCTTCACAGAGACCCTTCAGAGAAGAGACCCTCAGCCCCCAAACTGCACAGGAGGGGCAGCTGGAGGCTGAGGTCTCATTTGGGGTGAATGAGGGAGCCTGGAAGCATGCCACATCTGGCAAGAGAAGGCAGGCTAACTGCAGAATGGTTGTAATGCCCTGGTAGCAGACAAGGGAGGCTGAATCTGCGTTAGCCACTTGTTAGACCACATCTAGAATACTGTATCCAGTTTCGAGCAATATGAGAAAGCTGTTAATAACTGGGAGCCCAGCAGAGGCCCACTGAGATGACCAGATGGTGGAAGCACTTGCTTTGTGAGGAGAGACTGAGGGAGCTACCTTCTGCAGCGCAGAAGAGAGACAGTTTTGGGGCAACCTTCTAGTACGTACGAGATTATTGAGGAGATGGATCGAGATCTTTTACAGTGGCATAAACGGGCATGAATTGAAATGAGAGGTTCAGACTGGGTATAAGGAGCGACTTTTTAATCCTGAGGACAGTCAGACAGCAGAATAGGCTGCTCGGAGAGGCTGTGCAGTCTTCATCCTTGGGGCTTTTCAGGACTTGGCTGGATCAACTTGGTCTGATCTCAGAGCTGACCCTGTTTTGAACAGGAGGTTGGATTAGAGCCCTCCTGAGGTACCTTCCAACCTGAATTTTCCTATGATTCTTGTGTCTCCTGTTCGAGTAGACTGCTGCCTTTTCCTCGTCATATCAAATTAAGAGGGAATAATAAATTGAAGGACGAATGGTTTACTTTGAATAAAGGAAGTGGCAAGAAGCGGGGATTGAATGTCCCCCATTATTTGGTTTGCTTATTAATGGAATCTGCCACTTTTCTTTTGAACCTTTGTGATTGTATTAGAGAACTGGGAAAAAAGAAAAATTGAATAATTTGATTTTGCTCCTTAGCACATGTTCAAACAGCTTTGTAGATGTCTTTTCCTAGATACGATTTGTACAAATCGGCTGATGTCCTTTGAATTATTTTATGAATTAAGGGGTTTATGAATTAAACCAAAAATAAATGGTATCTTAGTTTATTTTGTGCTTTGTTATGTGTGGTGATGGATAGAGGAAACCTATTTAGGATATGGTCAGTGTTCAATATGCTTAACTTTTTTGCAATCGTTTTGTTTTTTAAGATTCTCCCCTTAACTCTTAGCTATCATTATTTCTGCTACTTTGGCAGAAAAATGAGATGATTCAGCCCCCCTTTTGTTTAGTCAGATGCATCTGGGTATTTAGAAGTACCAAGAATTAAGTACAGATGACAGACGTTTATGTGGCTAAACTTTCAGTTTGGTTTAAATAACATAGCAAGGAGTAGGAAGGAATGTAACCTTTTAAGCTTTTCTTTGTTTACAGATACGAAGAGAGAGAACAGTAAATAAGTCTAAGTTATAGTATGCCTTTTAAAAAATCACATGATATATCACCACCATATGGAAGCTTGCATGCCCTTTCCCATAGGGATATGCCACTGAGAAAGGATTTATGGGCTGCTAGCTCATAATACAGTAATATTTATGATGGGTTACCAACTTTGCCTGTAACTGTTCCTAAAATTCCCTTTGGAGCTGTACCCATGGCTAGCCAAGGACAGCACCAGTCGTGCTGCTCGGCAGTTATTCAGCATCTCAGTCCTGAAGAAGATACCCAGTTTGCTGAGGACAGGACTCCAGTTCATGCAGGAATAATTCAAATCCTGCAAGGGATCATAGTACTCTTGTGAAACAGGAGTTGTTGTATATTTACTTTAATGGCTGTTTCTGGGAAACATGAACTGTAAACAAATTCTCTGTTTTGTAAGCACTAGAAGAAAACAAGGTGAGGTGGGACTGGATGAAGGCCTTGGCTGTTAGATAGTGAATGGCATATAATCTAATGGCAGGTGTTTGGAGTGTACTTTTGCAGGGAAAATATGCTTTTTTAGGTCTGCTGTAGCATTTGATTTAAGATTCAGCATGTCAGTGCCCACTGGCAGTGAGATAAAATATTTAGTGTTACTGCATTTTGTGAACAACTAATTTTGACAAATTGATCCCTGCTTATTTGCCAAGAAAGTTGTTAGGACTCGGTTGAGGAGCGAAGAGCGAATCTATTCCTTTCATGACACGACGTCCAAATGATTTAGGTATTTTTACTTGTACATTAATGGTTAAGTCATGTCTTGGATTACAGGAAATGATGCTTTTGCTATCGAGCTTTTGAATTACAAATTCCTGTATATTTACAGGAAGGTTCAAGTTTCAGTTTTGTTAAAGGGACAAAAACATAAGGCGAGTACATTATACACCTAAGTCTAAACTGCAGGTTCTCCTTTTCTTGGCAGCTTCCTAAGGTCATTAGTGTCTAATGCTATAAACAAAACCTTGTCAGTGTCTACCCTTTTGTGGCTCTAATGCTTTTATATGCTATGTAGACTGCTACATGAAAAATTTGATACAATCCTAGTTATTTATTAAGCCATTATTACATATTAGTTACTTTTTATGCTTAAGCTAGAACAAGGCCAACTTTAGAAATGATGCAATTGGTGGCTAAATTACATGCTTGGCCCAATCCTCCTTTGTTATGTTGAGTCTAGATTTCGAGTAAGTCTGTTCAATCTGCATAAGTTTAGCAAATGTAAAATATACCTAGATGTGTAGGTCAGGAAGCCGGGTTTGCAGGAGGAGGTAATAGTTTGGGTGATAAAACTAGAAAAAGCAGACGAGTGTGAGAGGTCAGAGTCATTTCATCTGTGCCTGAAAACTTTTCTGGTTCTCTGAGTTTGTCAGGTGGTCTCGTAAAATACACCTCTCTCTCTACAGAACATGATTGCTAGCTTTCTAATGAGAACCAATTTCAACCTTAAAATAATCAGGCTAAATTTACATTGCACTTCTTTTACGGTGGTGGTGGTTTCTGTGATGGTGAAAATGCTGCTTGAGCTGAGTTATGATTTTGTGGGTGTGGGAGCAATTCCCCTGAAGTGGAGAAGTTTGTACCTGACTATATTTGGCCTACCTTTTTGATAGGATATAGGATCCACCTTTCTGGTTTGCAATTTAACATGTATTTTTTTTTTCTGTACTAAGAGTTGCTACTCTTGTTGTTTTCCTTACCGCACTTGTTCTACAGGCAAATATAGATGGACAGATAATTAACATTCTTGGCTTTTAATTCTTTCTGCATTTTAAATTTGGTCATGATGTATTGGCTAAGTGATGGTAAAACTTGTAAGTGCTGGAGAAATCTCTTAGTGGTAACTGTTGGTAGTGGGAGAGGGAAAGGGGGAGAGTTCCTTCTGAACTGCTTCAGAAGGAAAATGAAGATAAAGATCACTTCACTCATAAATGGGAGAATAGCAGGGAAGATGGACTTCAGCGCACAGCAAGAAAGAGCTGTAAATGGTCGTTTGAGGTAGATGTGTATACAGAAGAAATTTAAAAAATCATGCGTGTAATATTTATTTTATATAGAGTAAGGTAAATTAATCAGCAACAAAATAAGCTAGATGACTGCCATTTTGTATACATACATTTCAAACCTATAACTCTTGATGAAGCCCTTTTGGCTTGATGAATAAAACTCTACAATGTACTCAGTGGCATTAGGACAGAAGGCCAAGTGTGATGGCAGTGCAGTGAATTGCTTTATCTGGCAGAAAATAAAGCTCTAGCTGTAGAGAGCATTTTCAGAGAGCCATGCAAGAGGGAGCTACCTAGTTCGTGATCTGATGAATAAAGGATGATTATGTAGCTGTGTAGTGTTTGCTGAGCAAAACTTTTTGACCTAACTTAAGCAGCTCTGAAGGAAGTCGGTATATTTCCAGTGATCCAGAGTGCTGATTTAGCCATCAAAGGTAATTCCTGATAGCATTTCTGCTGTTGCAAATGAATACCTACCCTTGCCAACAAAGACCCAAAACACTATCATATAATTTTCTCCAATTAGGAAAAGCCTGGAAAACTCAGGTAGCGGTACCTGTTCAAAGACTGCGTTTTATTGATGATTATAGCACATGAGCATTCATGGAGCCAGATTAATTTTAACTTTCTTCTCAATAGGGTTGTGGGTTTCAGTCTCTGTGGCCTGCTGGGCAGCCCTTGGATGTGTGGACTGGAAACAGTGCAATGCAAATGAGCCTGTAACACTGGTTTGGGGCTCAGATTAAGCAATTCAGATGATTTTAATGTAGAGTCCAGTAACTAAAGAGCCTGAAGTCAATCACTACAGCACCATTCAAGTGCTGGTATATTTTCTGTGCGCTGCTGAAAGACAAGGAAATTTTCTTTTTGGGAGTAAGAGGGAAATCCTCTGGAAAAAGAAGGCATCTGTTCAACTTTGATTTAAAAGGGAAAAAAAAAAACAAACCCAAACAAAAAAAACTTTGATTCGATTTTCCTTGTAACACCCCCTCACCCCAAGCCTGTAACCTTGATTTTTTTTTTCTCCTCTTTTAAACAGATCTGATCTTCATTATACACAGTCTATAAAGAATTTTAACATTAGAACTTATTTCCTAGGCTCATTTTATGAAGGTATTCATTCATCCTCTAAAATACAAAACAACTGTGTGCTGTATGATTCGAATAGAGATTGTAAGTGCTGATGGCTGGCAGCCATTTTTCCTTTGCCTTTTGGTTTCTTTAAGGAGCAGCTTTCTATGATGCTACAAACAGCTCGATTAGACATCAGCTTCTGACTGAGAACACCCTTCACCACTGTGCATTCTTCAGGTCATTGTCAAGAAAAGTCTGGTATCTTGCCTTGGACTTGCTGTGGGTCTTTTTTTTTTTTTTTTGACTTTTGCACAGTGATGCTCTTGTTATCAGAGGGTGAGGAGGGGTAGTAATAATACATAGCCTATAGATCCTGTATGTGACTTCCACTCAGTCACTGCAGTCTGACCTCAGAACTTTGACTGGAGCCACTCGGTGGAGCACTTGGCAAGGCTCGGCCCAAGCTCTGGCACCAGCTACTGAAACAGGGGAAAATCCTCGTACGTTCTGTGTGCTGCTGCACTTCTGCTGCTGCGATGGTGCAGAGGAGTGTTGAACAGGGCCTGGCAGGCATTCTCCTTCCTCGCCTACAGTGCAGCAGGACATTAGTTTCACCTCTCAGCAGTGCTTGAAGGAAGCGCATTCTTAGCCAGATTTTAAGTTTAATGGAGATGGAGTTGGGTGTTTTCTAGCTATCAGGTTGCAATGAGCAACGACAATGGTGAACTCATTAGTTTACAGAAAAGGAGTAAAAAGGTCAGAGCATTAGATGTTTTTTTTGTTTTTTTTTTTCCTTTTTTAATCATGAAAGCTAACTGGTAGAGGATGGGACTAATGTAAATTAGAGAACGGCTTCTGAGGTGGAAGATATTCTGGTCTTTTGCAAATGAAACCCTCATGCTTGAAACTCTCTTGAACTGTAATGGCTATATCACTTCATTTTCCAGAGTTTTAGTAAAATATCAGATTGTGAGTTGGACAGGAACTTCAGGGTGATTCTGAGGTACTTATTCTATGGTGTCTGAATGTAGAAGCCTTGAAGACACTGGAGGGAATGAAGGGGAGCCTTAGCCTTCACCATTTGCTCATCTCCAGCTGTGATGGGAATTTGGAATATTGTTCTTTTCTTCTAGGGTGGGAATATAGTAAGACAAAATTTGGAAATCACTTAAGTCTATTTGGAATGAGCCTATTTGGTTTTATTATCAGTTTGTTTAATTTAACTGTGTTTTTCCAATGCTCTTGGGAATTTTCGTTCTTACAGTGTATGGGAATGTTAGTCTCAAACTCAGTCTAGACAGCCAAGAGTGCATGTTTTGTCATCCTTCCTGCCAGTCTATGGTATTTATAATGCACTCATCACAAGATGACATGAATAATACTTTATTTCAGATTTTCAATCTGTCTTAGACTTGACCTATAGTGTTCTTGTTTTTATACAGTATTAGTAACCTCTGATTAGGTAAGATAGGCAAACGTCTCGCATTACCGCTTAGAGGTGTGTTTTTTCCTCTAGAATTTCTAATTCAGTTTGCATGGTGGAGCTTAGCTGGGGTTTAGGTGCTAAACTTGTTTGGGCTTATAAAGATTTTTTTTAATTTTAACTTCACAACTGTACTTGTCATAAGAGACTGTCAGTCAAGTCTATCTGTTTTGATTTCTCTGCAATGAGCCTTGTCTGAGTTTGGCAGTAGATTCAGTGAAGTTGAGTTGGAAATCCTGGATTTGTCTGTTTGGAAGGCTGTTGTTCCATGAGACGGTAAATCTGTTTTTAGGGCAGCCCTGTTTGTGTAGGTTTTCTTGTTTGTTTTTTGTTTTTAAAAGCCACAGTCATATGATAAAATGTATCAGTTAGTAAAATCCAAACTTTTCCAACAATTTTGAAGGGCTAACTTTTATCTTGAAAGAATTTTTTGCTGGATTATGTACCTTCCAGCTACCCACAAGCAGCATAAAGAATGACCTGAATAATGTAAAGTGATTTCTGGATTAATATAAATATGATTGTGCACTCATGTACTATGTGGGTTATTAGGTACATAGAACTGCTAGCAATAGACCTTGGATCACCTTCTAAGTCATCCATGCTGAAAGTGGAGAAATGTCACACCAAGAAGGAAGTGCATTAGGAGGATGAAATGTGTTTTGCATTGTGGTATTTTTTTTCTCTCTGCTTTTGCAGTTTTCAGGCTCGGCACGCATCACCCAAGTAAAGCAGCTAAATCCAAGCTGAACGTGTTATGGCCTGTTTCTTGGAGTTGTAGAAAGAATGCCAAAGTTGGTTATGAAATGTCATATGAAGTGTGAAAAGTCAGTAGAAAAAAAAATGAAATGTTCAGTAGAATTCCAGACTTTGCCATTTGTGAGGAGAGCAGGAGAGGATGCTGCGGTGGTTGCCAAACCAATTGCTTGGTATATTCACCAAGGACAACTTAAGGTTGCTTTAGGCAAATCTGCTATAGGGTATCACTGCTGTCCTTCTTCATACAGCATGCTTCATGAGCTCTTACTGCTTTTCCTACAAAATGCATTTATGAGTTTAGCCTATCTGCTCCATACTTCTCTAAGTTATCTCTTTTATATACTTTCTCATTTGGCTGTTAAACTGTTTCTTTCCTGTGTTTGCTGGGCTGTGATGAAGTAATGGCTTCTTTTTTCTAACCTGTGTTGGCGATGTATACCTCTAAAAATAACTTTGTTCCTGTTTTATTTTCTTTACCTTTTGAGGTTCCATGCTGTGAAACTTTCCTCAGATATTTTCTGGATCTAGCTTCATGGGACCTGTTTGTGGCTGGGAGTTCTTCCTGCCATGTAATGAGTGTAACCAGTAACTGAATATGCTTGGCATTGCACCACAGCAGCTCTCTTCTCCTCTCAGCTTTATTTAACAGAACATGACGTTGATGGTGTGTGATCTAGTGCATTGTTTAAGTTTCATGGCTTCACTTCCAAAAGGCCTCGGGCTGTAGACCACAGACTTCGGTGAACAGTTAATTACAGCACAGGAGAATGTCAGATAGACATCCTAGAATATGTTTCAAAGCATGTCCTTTGCTTCTGCATGATCTTACAGTCTTTGTGAATATGTAGATCGCTGGATTTTCTTGTGGAGCTGAAGCATCTTTGTCTCAAGAAATGCTACCTGTGCTTGTGGTAGTATTACCTCGCATTTTACCAGCTGGAGGAGTGTTCACATTCAGAGAGTAGCTCTGTGAACATGTTATTGCCTGGTTAGCTGCGACGTGAGCTGTTCTGTACTGTGAACTGTGTAGGAAGTACGGTGCCTCTCCTTAGGAAGGTTTGCTCCTTCAAATGACTCTGCATTTTCTGTGGGGTAAAAGCACATGTATGATCAATTTCCACTCAGATGCCTGTCCAGTAGCTTCTGTGTGTGTCTGTATCCCAAGTCTGTGAAAGTCTAACCCTCTTTCAATTGAACTGAGTTGCATAAATTTTAGAAGCAGTCTTTAGAGTCACGATTAGATGCAGAAATGGAGTGGGCAGTAAAATGTCTCAGAATTAAAACCAAAACCCAGGTTTTTATGGGGGAATAAACAGTTGCCAGACAGTTTATAGACAAAGCAATTGCTTTTAGTGAGTAGGACACGCACATCAGTTTAAGTACAGAGACTAACATGCTATATTTACGGTGTTTAGTGACGTCACCAATCTGTAACGTGAGTGATTAGTCATGGATTATGCAAATGTATGTAAGATATCTAATATAAAAGCCATATGGTTTTATTGTTTTAATTTTAAAGCTAATGAGATTATAGAACTTCCAAGGGTGATAAGGTTCAACAGGCTTTGAGTACCATTGGAAATGTGAACACTCTTTGAACTCGTGGAAAATACAATGCCTTGTGAAGTAAAAGCCTAACTAAAGGCAAACTAGGTAAAGACATTAAGTACCTCCAAAATTCTGAACATCTTGACTAAACAGCACAGCTCCTACAAATGCAGGCAGTGCCTTTGACTTTGGTAAATTGCCAGCAGGTGTGAAGTTATTAATTTTCATTAGGACTTCCGAAATTCTCAGTGTGGCTCTTCAGTCTTATTGCAGTTATTTTTCTTTCTCTAAATGAGAGGTGTTGCGCCACCTTGAAGATAGCTGCGTTGCAAAGCTGAACTGAAAATCGCGTTTTTTGGCTGTGTTGTGCTCTAATTGCCATTGCACAGCCTTTTTACCTTGGAGAAATTGCTTTGATTCAATGGAAGGCTGATTGTAGTCCTAAAGCTTTGAATGCTGCCTATGTAACTATGTAGCTGCTGTAACTACTAGTTACATTTTGGTAGGGGAGGTCAGTGCAAATTCTACTGATAGCTGATATTTCTCTATTTTCAGCACAGCTTTTAAGTATAAAATAGTGTTGGATGATCATGAATTTCCAGAATAGTTGTATAGCTTTCAGTGTTTTTGTCACACACATTTGCACTGAAATCTGGCAGGGACCAGGAATGAAAGGTCAGAATGCCACGAAGAAGACTTCTCAGCTCAGGTTGTCTTCACCGGCTTCTGTTGGGTCAGCATACTGTTTTAGCACCCATGAAATCTCACTTGTCTCCTGCATCAAGCTTTGTGAGAGCCTTTCCTGGCTTCCCCTTGGATTCTCTGTTCTGTGTTTGGGAATTTCTCACTTCCCAGACATGAATGTCTGAGAGTAAACTCTTTCACCAAAGCTTCAGGCAATTTCCTTAGCATAACAACGGTTCATTCAAATTAGTTGTCGCTGCTAATGACTCTTTGTGTCTCTCCCGCTTTACTGTGAAGCGTTTCAGCAGAGGTGGTACAGCCAGCAATTTTCAGAACTTGGTAAATGGTGCATGGCCTCATAGCCCAAGGCATATTAGTGTTATACATATTTTTCCCTGACTTCACTATGCCTGTTCTGAGCAAACCAGTGCAAGATTGTGATGTTGGAGATATCAACTGGAAGGCAATGTTATCCAGATCTCAGGCTGGAATTTTACCTCGTGAGAGCAGTTTCACACACAAAAGGGAGCAAATATTTGTAGCCAGGCAGTTGTGGTATTTTCAGTCATACTGTAACCAAAATGGTCAGTTTTAGTTTGTTGTGCAACATAGAAATGGGGAATTGTTATAATAATTAAATATAAATATATAACTTACAAAAGGATGCTGCTATAGAAATCCATTGTAGAGCCCTGCCTTATCTCCATAG
>VYZW01017826.1:41530-52114 GCA_013401315.1 Balaeniceps rex
GACAGTTATGACTATCAGTAACTTTTCAACTTTTAAGAGGGTGTGGAAGAAGCATTTTTACTTACCTTCTGTGGCTATTGCTGGGCAATGTAGAAGAGCACATAGAGTCACGCTGCAGTTTAGCAAAACTATGATTGTTCATTTGCGTTCCAGTTGATAGATATTAACCTGTAGTTCTAATTAGAATAGAAATTAAGTACGGTTTAGAGTCAGAAAAAAGGTTATACGACTTTGTAAACAGTACAGGTGATACTGATACACAGAAATTGCTATTACTTAGGTTGAGCTAGAATTTATGGTTCCCCAAATTTTTTTCAAAAGTCAATGGATATGTTGTATGCACAAGGTACCTAATTCATCCATTTAGCTAGTCTTCTCTAGCGATTCACGCAAAATCCTGTTTCCAGGGGTCTCTGAGACCAGCTGCAGTGGCAAATTGTGTGTGAGAATCATGCGTGTTTTCTATTTGCTAATTTTAGGACATTTCTAATATATGTGATACTCTAAGGGTGCTAGAAATATAGATAAATGCTGCAGAGTGAGATGAATAAAGATTGCACTGAAATGTAAATGGGCAAAATAATTTGTAGTGTCATAGGTTTTTGAAAACATCTAACATTTTTCATGAACAAAAAGCTGTAGTATAAATTCAAAACTATGTATAAATATGTACATATGATAAAGGTACTATTTCAGAATATACATAGCTTTTATTCTGTGAAAAAGGTAAAGCAAGGAAGTTCTCCTTTTGCCTTGGTTTGCATGGAAATGAAATTGGCAGTCATGCTTGAAGGGAGCTTTACTGTAGTGCACAGGCCAATATGCTCTGTGGCGGAGTATGTCTGCCGTGCGATCTGGAAGTGGTCTTGNAGTGCATTGCTTGAGGTGTGCTTATGTTAGGTTGGTGGTTAGTTTGTGTTTGTATGTAATAAACCAGAGACTGCAGCTGCAATGGCTCTAGTGTGACTATTGATCAACTGAATATAACAAACATAATGAGCTTAATGAAAGCACACTTGCTCTTTATGATGTAGACAGCACAGTTTTGAGGCTTGTAGAGTGATGGGAGAGGACATTTTTACAGGNACCTCTTCCCTCTAGGTGCCTAATGGCAGGCTTTTTTAACCGTGTAGGAATTAACTTTTCATTGTAGTAAATCAGCCCAGCACAAAGGAAACTCCCCTGTTAGAGCTGATGGCTTATCTGTTATTTACTAGAACTCCAGTCAGTGTCTGTCAAGATGCTGAATTTGAGGCCTGGGCTTGTTTTTTGTTTTGTTTGTTTTGTTTCCCCCCAACCCCTGAGTCAAATGCCTGAACAAATTGTGTACCAATTGATGTTAAGTACCAATTAGAACCATGAAGCAGACTTCAGAGTCTTAGGCAGGTGAGAGTAGAGTCAGATTGTGAACCTGCATTTCGTTCACGGACTCGTGTCTGGAGTTGAGCTCAACTTTGAACTTCAACCCTGAGTTGATATGACAGGATTCATGGAGGCAACAGCTGCAGTTCTTTGCAAGTCAGTTGGCTCCTTCTCCCTCCTCAGCTTTTAACTGTGATGTTTGAAACTGATTCCAGCATCCAGTTATGAAAAGGCTGTATTGGCTGTTAGTTGTATTGTAGAGGTGAGAAAGCTTAAGCTCTGAGCAAGTGATGTTTTGTTTTCTCACAGCTTTCTTGTTCAAGCTAGAAATAAACTCCCATATCCTAACTCAAAGACACGAGAACAATTAGGAAAATCTACGTCCCAGTTGCGTGTAAAAGTTATTATTTTTACCTTCCAGAAGCAATTTTCACTTGTAAGTGATAAGCAGCTAATTTAAAGTACAATAAAAAGTTTGAGAGGAAAGATAAACTGTTGTGTTTAAGTGGTGATGGATTTATCAAGTCCTTGTTTGAAGCTTTTCCTCAGCTATCACAGTGATGAAGTACCATCAAGGCACAACAACTCTGAATCTGTTGCCTTCCCCATCAGGAATACACTGAGAAAACAGGTATTTGCCCATCCTTCCTGTTGAAACTAGTGGTTAGCTATTGCCAATTCCTTTTCTTCCTGTTCATTCCAGGAGAACTCAAAATTTCTCTGGCAGATAGAAGTTGGAAATGAATCTGACATCTAATCCTTTCTCAGCCTAAGTCCAATCCAAAAAAACCTTTCACCAGATACTAATCACAAATTTAGAAGTCTAACAGAATGTACAATCTAGTAAACACAAGTTAACCCAGTCTTTGATGCTGCCTCAGAGTAACTTTCACATGGTCAAACACCTGTGAGGTGTGATACCTTGCCTGCATTACATGCTTTTATTGGTCTAGGTGAGAATGGAAATGTGATGTTATACCCTAAGAAGGTACCTTTCACAGTACACTCATTTTACAGTATGAATGTGTGAAATACCATATCCTCTTCCCTCAATCTGTGAATGGAAACATGTTTTATTATTGTACTTCGTACTGGTTATGTTCTCTGAGAATGAGTTAGTTCCCATAGATTGCTGTAGGAGTTGAATGAAGTTTTAAGAAGCAAGCTTCTTTATTATCCTACTTCTAAAAGGTGTTGCAATGTATTCAAGGTAATAAAAGTCCTTTTGTGATCTGATTTTTTTTGTAGACTACATAGGCGCCTCTACTCATTCAGGACTCAACTCCAGTGAGTTATGTCTTTGTTATCCTCACTTGTTCTCAGTTGGCTTCTTTCTTTCTTCAGTTTCTTTCTTTGTCTCTTCAGTGTACTGTCTTCATGTTTCTTATTCCTTCTTCTTATTTTTTCCTCTAGCTTTTATGTTTGATCTGCATATTTTACAATTCTTTCATTTTGAATTATCCAAAGGGTGGAGTGGAAAAACTCTTCGTTTCGTGGGACAGATTAAGTATGCAAAAGTTAACAAATGACTTAAATTATGCTCATAGGACTACCTGGGGCAGAGAGTAGAATATACAATCTCAATAATGAGCAAATTGGCCAAATAAATCCATTGACACATCATTTTTAAAGAGGAAATTATTACGGAAAGAATGACTTTCTGTGCTGATCTCATTCCACCAAAGTTCAGCCTAGGGTTAAAAAGTGTCTCATTTGTTTAGTGGTGTGTTTGGTAATATCAGTTCAGTCTGATACTCAGTTTCAACAGGGATGTTTGCTTCCATTTTGTTTGATAGCTACAGTTTCCCACAGCAGACTGCATACACTATAGCTATACCAAGAGAACTGATATGCAGAGTAGAGCTGGCATCTTGGTGTCTCAGTTTGATGCTTGAATTTGTAACCTGTAAAAGACGATGGAGTATGGACTGATTGCAAGAGTGATTTGAAGTCTGATTGTTGCTTATAGTGTCAACAATTAAATGAGTATCACCCATCGCTAGTCATTAACTTCATATTTAGGTCAGATTAATTGTCTGAAAAAAGTTGGGAACTATGTGCTGTATGCATGTTACTAATGTGGGTACTTGTGCTAAGCTTCACCAGTAAGTGAAGAGTTGCCCTCTATTAATCAGTATACATACACTAAAGAGTCTGCAAGCAGCTTCACATAATGACAGTGAAGAATTTCTACTGTTATTAACCATTAAAAAAAGAAAATTGGGCATAAAGTAAGATTTCATCCAAATGAGTTTGTTTTTCTAGTGTTTTGAATGGATTCATGACTTAAACTGTTTAGCAGATTGACTTGTTTAAGAAACACAACTAGTTTCTAGCTGACACGTAGGATTTTATGAAGTGATTGATCACAGCTGCCAATTGCCAAGGTCAGTGGGATGTTCCATATTGGCAGTCCCCATAGTATGTGCATAGATCAGTCTGAAAAAGGGTGGAGGGGGAGAGCAACAACAGGGGAGGAAAGCAGTTCTCAGTTCAGTTAATGTGATTTTAAAAGTATCCTAAATGCAAAAATGTCTGCTTTGTAAAAATGAAGTCCAAGACTGGCTTTATGTGTTGGTCAGACTTCTGTTGTATCCTGGGGTTTTTTTTGTGTGTTTTTCCTATTGAGTTTTCCAAGTAAAAATTGGAAACCTGATCAAGGAATGGAAAAAGAAATACGCAATGACTGTTGTGTGCATTTTTTTCACCATTATTTCTAAGTGAAAGATAGTCATTAAACTTTCACGATTTGTCAGCTTCTCTAGGGAAGCTGGTGGGAGGAAAGAAATTGGGGATTTAATCTTGCTGTTGCTGAACTCGGTGGGAGTTTACCATTAATTTCTGTTGAGAAGGATCATGCCCTAAGTCAGCAGATGAAATAATGCTTAAGTTTTCAGCTTGCTATTAATTCATGATTATTTTTCTTATCATTAAATGGGTGGGAGATTGGCAGGTCAGATGTTTTACTCCCAAGCATTGCTGTGGATCTGCAGCAAAAAACTTGAGCAACTTAATTCTTCTCTCTGTGATCCCATTATACCGCCTGTAAAACAGGGAAAATCATGTCCTCTTAAGAGGAGCACTGAAGAGCAAGATCTCAAAGTAAGCTTTAATCCTCAGAAAAAGAGCCTTCAGAAGATGCAGATGTTTGGGAATGTTGCAAGGAAGTATGGGAATACCCAGTTTTTGAGAGTTATTTGGTGGCCCAGGTAGATTTAATCATTGGAAGGGCAGAGAAATAAGGAAGATATAGACATAGATAATTGAAGGGTAAGTTTGACCTTTGCTAGCCCATGTAAAAATGTGCCCCTTAGGTGAAATTTGGAGATGTGTTAATATTACCAGTAGTGATCTAATGTCGTTTCTGGGATTTGAGTAATGACCCACTCATAGGGACACTTTCAGTTATTCAGTGAACTATGGTGCATCCATTTAGTTTACAGCAATTTATGAAATGAAGTTGCAAACCTCTCTCTGAATTTGTTCCAACATTAAATGGACTGAATATTTTCTGTCCTCTGCCTGGAATCCTTTGATATGACAAAAGCGAGGTCTTCTGTGAGAACACTGGTGCCTTTCCTACACAACTCTGTTAGATGAATACATTGTGTTTTGCACTGATGCTATGTTTAAAATGGGGAAGGAAAAAAGAATTTAACTCAAAGCAGGAGCATATCCTTTAATGGTAACTGTATTGGGTTTGCGTGGCAAGGTTTTGGTAGCAGGGGGGCTACAGGGGTGGCTTCTGTGAGAAGCTGCTAGAAGCTTCCGCTATGGCCAATAGAGCTAATGCCAGCCGGCTCCAAGATGGACCCGCCACTGGCCAAGGCCAAGCCCATCAGCGACAGTGGTAGCACCTCTGGGATAACATATTTAAGAAGGGGGAAAAAAAACTGCAGCATTTGCAGCTGGAGAGAGGAGCGAGAATATGTGAGAGGAACAACTCTGCAGACACCAGGGTCAGTGAAGGAGGAGGAGGAGGAGGTGCTCCAGGTGCCAGAGCAGAGATTCCCCTGCAGCCTGTGGTGAAGACCATGGTGAGGCAGGCTGTCCCCCTGCAGCCCATGGAGGTCCACGGTGGAGCAGGTGGATGCCTGAAGGAGGCTGTGACCCCGTGGGAAGCCCAGACTGGACCAGGCTCCTGGCAGGACCTGTGGAGAGAGGAGCCCACGCTGGAGCAGGTTTGCTGGCAGGACTTGTGACCCCGTGGGGGACTCACGCTGGAGCAGTCTGCTCCTGAAGGACTGTACCCTGTGGAAGGGACCCACGCTGGAGCAGTTCTTGAAGAAGTCCTTCTGTGGGAAGGGCTCAGGTTGGAGAAGTTCATGGAGGACTGCTTCCCATGGGAGGGACCCCACGCTGGAGCAGGGGAAGAGCGTGAGGAGTCCTCCCCTGAGGAGAAAGGAGTGGCAGAGATGAGGTGTGATGAACTGACCTCAACCCCCATTCCCCGTCTCCCTGCACTGCTGGGGGGGAGGAGGTAGAGAAATCTGGAGTGAAGTTGAGTCCGGCAAGAAGCGAGGGGTGGGGGGAAGGTGTTTTTAAGATTTAGTTTTTATTTTCTCATTATCCTATTCTGATTTTGATTGGTAATAATTTAAATTCATTTTCCCCGAGTAGAGTCTGTTTTGCCCATGATGGTACTTGGTGAGTGATCTCCCTGCCCTTATCTCGACCCATGAGCCTTTCGTTATATTTTCCCTCCCCTGTCCAGCTGAGGAGGGGAGTGATAGAGCGGCTTTGGTGGGCACCTGGTGTCCAGCCAGGGTCAACCCACCACAGTAACCCATGAACTCAGGCCATAGCTTCAGTTTGAAGTGCTTTTGAAAGCCATAAAAACCATTTTGAGTGTCCTGCTGAATGTAATTGGGGAGTAAAACATGCATTACTTTGTGAGAAGGAAAGATGTGGCAAAACCACAGGTCTCAAGTACAGACCTCAAAGCGGTGTTTCTGTCGGAACCACACAACGCTTGCTGCATCCCTGGCTTTGAAAGTGGAAAGCTTCAAAGGGGCAGGCTTTGAATAATAAATGTGCTTGTGACATCTTTCCAAGTGGAAGATAATGACCTGTACATGTTGACTCTGACTTGGAAGTACTTCTAGCTGTGCGATCATGGTCAAAGGTGAGCTCACAGAAAGGAGGCTTTGTCTCCTGAGATGAGCGAGTGATAGAACAAATGTTCATTAAGGGTTGCTGATGATTTTATAATGGTGTTTGTAAGTATCTATTATATATCCGGGTATGTCCTTTTCACTGATGACATGCTCAATGGACACAGGAAGCTTGATGTTATTTTCACTGATTTGAGCCATGTTTATTATGCTTATGGCCTCATTCAGTGCTAATTGAAGTAAGAGTCCATTGGCAGGCTTTGCTGTAGGTAGAATGGAAAAGTCAAATGAAGTAGTGATAAAACTATGAAGAAGTCATTTTTGCTTGTTCACATTAATTTCTTGAACTGGAAGATGCTTGTACTGTGGTTCCCAGATACCTCGTACGCCACATTATATGTTGGGTCTCAATAACTCCTGCAGGAACCAGGATCAAAAACTTTAAGAAGCTCCCTACACACTTAGAAAACACCCAATATTTAACAGTTATTAAAGCACTTTGAGTTCTCAAGGTTCCCAGCATTAAAATACTCTCAGCAAAATAAGTTTATTAGGAACAGAGCTATTTGTACTTCTGGCCTTAAACTGAGAGCCTTGGTGAACCGTACATAAGGCTAGGAACTGGCTCACATGAAAAAACCCCAGACATTTGAGATCCTGCAATTTTATATCAGCTGAGAATGTGCCTGTCTGTTTATACAGAAAACTGGGATGAAGGAAAAGCGGTAGTCCAAGCTCTTATGCCTGTTCTTTGGGCATAGATGGGAATGGAAAAATGTCAGTTGTGCGTCGTTGCTGGCACTTGAGTAATAGCTGCTGGTAGACAGTGTTGCAACTCCGCCTTCTTTTAAGGGCTTGTTTTCCTTATCTGGATACTGGAGAGGCTGGAGCTTTTGCAGTACTTAAATGGGCCAGCTGGTAACTAGCAAAAAGGTGACGTGCAAACTAGTCATTTTCTAACAGAACCTCCTCAGTCTTTGCTCCTGTGATGTGAAATGTTTCATGCTGAAACATTTTCATGTAAGAGATACTAGTAATGATTTTCATTCCAGATTGGCACAAAAATAACACTTTTTTTTTTTTTTTTGGTGGAAGATCAGCAAAGGCATAAAACTGGAACTGAGCAACACCGCTGTTTGGCATGTCTGAAGGCTCAGGAAGTAGGTGATGGTTCAGAATGGTTTTTCTTTTTTCTGAGCTCATTGAGTAACTCTACGATTTTTTTTTTTTTTTTCCCCTATGACCAGTGAGCTGTTGAGTGCTTATGCCACTAAGAACCAGCCCATGCTGCTTGTGAACACCAGAATTTTACGTAACCCTTCTCAGCTGACTCATGAACATAGCTGTATAAAATTACTCTTTGCCTAAAATCGCTTTTTATTTTTTAAAAAGCAGACAACCCTCCCTACGTGAACCATACAGTTATTCAACAGAATTTACTCTGAAGGGAGGGCAGGAGAACCCCTGAAGGAAAAGGAAAATTTTAAGTGGTCAGGGTAGAAGCACATGATATATGTGGACCTTGTTCTGTAGGGACTCCACGCTGGCCTGCCAAAATCAAGCAGGAAATGGAAACGGAGAAGAGAAATTCTTGGCTTCTGAGTCAGACTCGAGGGTTAAGCCACAGTCAAGCCACGGATGCCCTCTAAACCTTTCTAGGTAGGATCGTGGAAATTGGATGTGACGGAACAGAGCTCTTGTTCAATGGAAAGTCCTGATCTAGAGTCATGTGAGGTTCACTTGCATGCCATTTTTATCTAAAAGGCTTGTCCAAAATAGTGGTGTTTCTCCTATCACAAGCTGAACTGTAGGAATTTTGCTTTAGTTGAGGTTATTGAAACCCAGAGGGAAAGCTCCTTTAGAGACCCCTTACAGGATAACGTTCTGAGAAAATTGTTCTTTTGATGCCTTGATTTGAAACTCATGCTTCTCATTAACACAAGCTGCAGGGTGCCTGGAAATCTGTCACTGACAAGGGTCTGCATTAGCTGGAAAACAATGTGAATCCACCACATGAGTGTACAGGGTTAAAAAGCAAAGTAGGAAAAGAAAGGAGACACTCAAATTAGGTATCTGTTAGCCATTTGAGAGCCACATGATTTAAGAAAAAATCTGTACTGAACTGATTTTCAGGAAACCAGCTATCCTGACAGATTGACCACTGCAGTGTGACATGAGAACACTGCCTCCTCATACTTTCATTTAGGGAAATATTTTTGCTTCCCAACTGAACATCAGCATTCCCGTGAAACCTATCAGTTGAAGAATGAGAAACCACTGCACAGAAGACCCTCATTTATTTTTTCCTGAGGGAACTGTTAAGGGGTTTTTCTCTCCGTATTGGATTTGCAGGGCAGTGTAGTACTATTGAAGATGTGTATCCTCCGAGCGGTGGGCTTCTGATCTTGCCTGTCTGTAGAGGAGTTGCTGGAGATTTTTTTGAGTTACCTCTGATCATGTTTAGTCTGACAGCCATGATTCTCATATTCAGAGACGGAACATAGAGTAATGTGAACACAGTGTTGTTCTGTTTCACTTCTAATGCTGACCTATTCCCTATTTTACTGACTAGCTTCAGTGTATATTTCTTCTGTTTATTTTTGGGTAGCATTTCCTTCCTTGGTGACATATTACAGTTTCTGGGTAGAGGAAGGAGATAAAATAGCAGAATTCCTGAGTCCTATGGTACCAGTATTATACAGTGTAATGTGTCATTTGATGTATTGCTCACTGCAGCAGGTCTGGATAAATTGCAAGATCTGTGTGAAACTTAGAGCAATGTGCTGTTGTATACCTAGGTTAGATCGAGGAAAACACATCATAGTTTGACAAATGAAAAGAGAGTAGCCAAATAACGTGCAGCAAAGTTTTGGTTTGTGAAGACCAACTGTATAATACATAGGCTTAAAAGGTTCAGTAGTTCTTCTGACTCCCTTTCGAGATGCGTTAATCTTCTAAAAGAACATGAAATGATCCATTTGTGTTCTGAAATTATTATAACTCTTAAATTAGTGCTCTTTGCACTGATTAAGTATTTCCTTAACATCAGTTCAGTGCATTTTCAGTCTTAGAGAATTTGACCTACAAAGGACGTTATAGTACCCTACCAAAAAAAGCCCCCTCAAGTTTTTGTTTGAGTTCCTTGTGCAAAGTAATTCTAGTGGTAAATGCATGTGTTTGCCTACTTCGTTCCCCAGACCTAGCAGAAAAGGCTGTTCTTAAATTGTGGTTGCTGACATAAGGTTACTTGTGGTTTTACTACCATAGAGTAAAATCCTAGTGAAAAGAAAGCATATTAGCACATTAAGAGGAGAAAACATGGAACTGTTTACTGGGATTTTCCTTGGTGCTGATTTATGTTTACTAGTTTGAATTAGAACTGTAACTTTAGTATTCCTGAAGACAAGGCCTTAAAAAGAAGCTTATTGCCTTATGAAAATGATCTTTGTTAGTTTAGAGTAACTTGGTCTAATTCCTCATAGTTTATTCACTTTTTGTTTTGCATGTAAGTGGAAGAAAGTATGAGTTGTTATTACCAGATAGTTCAGAATGATCTCTCTGTCTGGTATCTTCTCTCTGAACTCAGAGTCATAGAATCATTCAGGTTGGAAAAGACCTTTGAGATCATTGAGTCCAACCATTAACCTAGCACTGCCAAGTCCACCACCAAATCGCAGAATCATAGAATTGTTTACGTTGGAAAAGACCTCGAAGATCATCAAGTCCAACTGTTAACCTAGCACTGCCAAGTCCACCACTAAACCATGTCCCTAAGCACCACATCTACGTGTCTTTTAAATACTTCCAGGGATGGTATTTATTTACGCCAATCACTTCCCTGGGCAGCCTGTTCCAATGCTTGACAGACCTTTCGGTGAAGAAATTTTTCCTAATATCCAATCTAAACCTCCGCAACTTGAGGCCATTTCCTCTCATCCTATTGCTTGTTACTTGGGAAAAGAGACAGACACCCACCTTGCTACAGCTTCCTTTCAATTAGCCTCAGCCTATTGATCCAGCCTGTCCAGATCAATCATATTTAAAGTTTAAAATTCCTACCAAGCGTGTGAAAACTCTTCATTGCTGTGTTTTTGTGTGCGTGTTCTGG
>VYZW01017827.1:0-12009 GCA_013401315.1 Balaeniceps rex
TTGTGATGGCCCCCAGGAGGATTCATTCCATAACTTTCCAGGGGATTGAAGTAAGACTAATGAGCCTATAATTACCAGGATCCTCCCTTGAGCCCTTCTTGTAGATAGGGGTAACATTCTCCTTCCTCCAGTCCTCTGGGACATCCCCCAATCTCCACAATTTCTCAAAGATTATGAAGAGTGGCCTCACAGTGACATCAGCCAGCTCTCTCAACATCCTCGGGTGGATGGCGTCAGGGCCCATTGATTTGTAGGGGTCAAGCTCCTGTAATAATTCACATACTAACTCTTCCTTCACTGATGGTGGGTCTATGTTTGGATCAACCTGGATTTTCTTTCCCAAAGCCTGGTACCCAACAGTGTTGGTAAAGACGGAGGTGAAGAATGTGTTGAGAATCTCTGCCTTTTCAGCATTGTTGGTGACTGATTCGCCTCTTTGTTTAACAGTGGGCCTATGTTTTCCTTCTGTTTCTGCTTGTAGTTTACATATCTGAAGAACCCTTTCTTGTGATGTTTGACATCTCTGACCAGTTTCAATTCAAGCTGAGCCTTTGCTTTTCTAACTGCGTCTCTGCACACTCTGGCAGTGGCCTTGTAGTTCTCAGTGGATAATCTTCCACTTCTCCATCGCTGGTACGCTTCTCTTTTGGTTTTGAGCAGACCCAGAAGCTCGTGGTTGAGCCAAGGGGGCCTCTTGCTCCGCTTACTTCCCTTTCATTTATAGGGCATAAACTGGTTTTGTGCTTCCAAGAGAGCATTCTTGAAGAACTCCCAGCACTCACTAGCTCCTTTATCCTCCATGGAAGCATCCCACAGAATCCCTCCCAGCTGAGCTCTGAGCGAGCTGAAGTTTGCTCTTCTAAAGTCTAGAACCCTTGTCTTGATACTAACCTTCAGCATGCTCAGCAGGATCCCGAACTCCACAATACTGTGATCACTGCAGCCAAGGTTGTTACTAACCAAGATATTACAAATCAGGTTTTCTTGGTTTGTGAATAGCAAGTCTAGCAGTGCCTCATTCCTGGTTGGCACATCTAACATTTGTATGAGGAAACAGTCCTCTACTCATTCCAGGAACTTGATGGATGACACACATTATTTCACAGAAATTATTTCAAATAAAAATAATTTCTCTTTGTGATGAGACATCAGTGAACTACTTTTAGAGAACAGTTAATGTTTTGCTTTCAGCTAGTGATTGAAGGAATATAATTGTTAAGTAAATAATATCTAACTCATAAAAAATATTTTCCAATTAATATTTCATTCATCTTTCGAAATTTGATATTTTAGGGAACTTCAGTTTTGTTCAATATATTTAGTAGATAAAACCTCTCATGTGACAATAACTTTTCTTCTGTCCATCTAATTTCTGTGGTTTGAAAAGTTAAGGAGCCTGGAATATGCAAAACATAGAAACCAAAGCCCATAAATGCTACATAAGCTGACAGGAAAAAAGGATCACAGAAAATTGTTACTACTTGAAATAACCTCCACTAATGACCGCTTCATTTATCATAGAATCGTTTAGGTTGGAAAAGACCTTTAAGATCATTAAGTCCAACCATTAACCTAGCACTGCCACATCCACCACTAAACCATGTCTCTAAGCACCACATCTACATGTCTTTTAAATACCTCCAGGGATGGGGACTCAACCACTTCCATGGGCAGCCTGTTCCAGTGCTTGATAACCCTTTCTGTGTAGAAACCTTTTTCTAATATCCAATCTAAACCTCCCCTGGCAGGAGGTTTCCTCTCATCCTATCACTTGTTACTTGGGAAAAGAGACTGACACCCACCTCACTACAACCTCCTTTCAGGTAGTTGTAGAGAGTGATAAGGTCTCCCCTCAGCTTCCTTTTCTCCAGACTAAACAACCCCAGTTCCCTCAGCCGCTCCTCATAAGGCTTGTGCTCTAGACCCTTCTCTGGACACGCTCCAGCACCTCAATGTCTTTCTTGTAGTGAGGGGCCCAAAACTGAACACAGTACTCAAGGTGTGGCCTCACCAGTGCAGAGTACATGAGGGCGATCACTTCCCTAGTCCTGCTGGCCACACTATTTCTGATACAAGCCAGGATGCCATAGGCCTTCTTGGCCACCTGGGCACGCTGCCAGCTCATATATAGCCAGCTGTTGACCAACACCCCGGTGTCCTTTTCCGCCACACAGCTTTCCAGCCACTCTTCCCCAAGCCTGTAGCATTGCATGGCGTTGTTGTTGTGACCTGAGTGCAGGACCTGGCACTTAGCCATGGTGAACCTCATACAACTGGCCTTGGCCCATCGATCCAGCCTGTCCAGATCCCTAAATTTCTTTATTTAGAAAATAAAAAAGGCTCTAGACAGTAATAAAATAGTGCTTTTAATGCTGTTAACTCTGTAAGTTCCAAATTCCTAAGAGTTCTGAGCCACACAATTGCTAATTTCTTCTCTTATGTTTTTAAAACTCTTATTTGGCACAAACACCAAAGAACAAACTATAAAAGCTTTACCAGTATTTGTGACAGATTTTTGTCTTTCTTGTTATTGAAGAAGACAAGATTTATTTTACTGTCTGAAGATCAAAAAATGAGAAAACATTTTGATAACTGAGGAAAACAAGTTTTGATACTGTATAGCCAGTACTGAAGTCACACTATGAATTGACAGAATCTCCTTTGCACTTGACAGCTTTCATCACATTAGGGAAAAGAACCTCTCAGCAGTTTCAGATCAAAATTTTGATCTCACTTATATTGGTGGAAACTCACAGCAATTCCACTGAAGTCTTTAATCCTGCCAGAATATCTTTATAGTAATGTTATAAGCTCTATTTATTTTGGCCCAAGATGTTCCACCCACTTGTACAGCTCCCTACCAAAGGACTGCTCATAGCAAACAGGCCTATAGCAACGGAATAACCAAGAGTTCAGAGATATTTTTTAAGAGAGAGAGAAAGAAAAAGATACCAAATAATACCAAACTTGGGGGGGAGGGTGACACACACAAAAAATCTAAAACATCCCTGCACCACCCCCTCCAAAAAAAACCAACCACCCAAAATTATCTGGAAAACCACAGTTGCTTCCCTCCAAAGATAGCACAACCTTGATTCAGCTGCCTTCCTTTTAAGGTCCGGTGCTGGTAAAGATTTTAAAAAATTATCTCCCTCCCAGATTAATTAAGGAGGATTGCTTCTTAAAATATGTATCCTGAGAATCAGTCTGAAATATTAAAGGAAAACTTATGTAGTGCAACATATTCTGACGTCTCTATGGTACTTGAGGGAAGATGACAGAGGGAAGAAAAATATTGTTTTAATCCAACATTTTTCCTGTTAAAAGAGCAATTATTTAAATTATTATTATTTCATTTATATTTTTATTAGTCTGCCTTTGTAGTATTGAATATTACAGGAAGAATTCCATTTAAACTATGACCAATATTGCTTGCACATGCACATTTTTCAAAAAAATAGAAAGTCATAGTAACAGAAAACACAGGAATATTTACATATTAAATACATATTATTTCATTGGCTTTGATGATAAGAAGACTTTTCTTTCCCATATTGGAAGCATGGAAGTTAAAAGAATAGTTACATAAATTGTTAATAGCTGATTAGAGCTTTGTTTGGGACTTAAGGCTATCTCCTGAAGCTTGTGTCATGTACTTGGTTTTATTTTACATGTCCCTGGTGCTCAGTTTTCCATACAAAAAGCACTGGCACCAACAGCTCTTTTCAGATTAATTAATTTTTCCTCCTTGAATATACAGAGGAAGGTGCAATTACTCAACAGTTCTGCTCACCAATTCCACCCCCTTTTTTTCTCCTCTCATTCCCATCAGCAGGAGCACCTTGGAATTGGTTACTCGCTGTAACACCAAGCACTAGAGAGATGCAGAGGGGCAAACAACACTTTTTTCATGTATCAGAGCCCTAAGAAGTCATTCTTTTCCTGTTACCAGTCACCTGTGGGACAGTATAAAAAACACGAGTTTTGTCAATCAGCTTTTATTTCTTCATGTACAATTGCTGAAGCAAAAACAAAACCAAGTTTCTGATCAAAGTTCTTTCTTGTGGAAGGCAACTACCTAAATTGGAGAACAGAGAAGTGAAATAGAAATTTGTAGTCATCAGCAATTCCCATGCGAGTCCTCCATGATTTTACAGGGATCAATAGTAAGAGGAAGAAATAGAAATACATTGGTACAGACCAATAACCAGGATACTCCAAGGAACTACTGTCTTTCCAAAGGAATTTCCCTCACCTCTCTCTTCATCTTTCCCTATCTTCAAGCCCTGCTTTCCCTGTTGATTCAGAGTTTTGAGATTCTGCTAATGGGAATTTTATCAGACTAAGCATTTAATTGATTTTTACCTTCAGTATTGTGTAGCACAGTCTCCACATGAGGGGAATTAACAACCGACAATTCCATGCGCTGTTCTACTTATCTATTATATTCTTTGCTCTTCTGCTTCATTCTTTTCACAGAATGTATTTATTACTCTGCTTAACACACAAAGCTTTTTCCCAGCTACATCAGAGAAAGCTAACAGAACAAATACTGTTTAAGCCCCCAAAAGTCTGGTAAAACTGTAGGAATAATGGTGAGTCTCATTACATGAAGATGAAAGAAGGAAGAACTAAGGGCTTGAACAATCAGTATCTTGAGCCCAAGCTATTCTGCTAAGACCTTGCAAGAACCTTAGCTCCTTAATGGATGTGAGGAAATAAATCCATTCTGATACTAACACTCACAATTCTGTAGGAGAATTTAAGCCATTTTACAATAAAAGCACAATCTCAATCCATGACAGGATTGTGACAGGTTTCTGTCCTCTCTTACAGGCCAGAACGTCACAGTTTATTACTACTCATAAAAAGTATACAATCTTAATGCTTTCATCAAAAAGAAGGTCTTGGAAATTAAAATTAAAAATAATTTTATATACATCAAAGACGCCTTTGTTTATGGAATGCCTTAACAAAAATCCAGTGTATGCACAGCTTTATTGTACAGTTCACAAAGAAGACACACCTGATTCTCTAACAAACCCTTAAGTCTTGTTTCCATTGATGTGTTGCTATCAGATTAAAACTTGTGAAGTACAAGGTAAAAAATACTAATATTAAATCTTCTCCAATACTCAGGAATATTTTGCATAAGAAAGTAACCATACTAATCTAAAACATTTTTCATTTGAATTGAGTGCACTGCAGCATGCTATCAAGCAAAGAGCTTGAAGATATCTGAAGTACTGTCCAGGAAAAATGAAGAGTCCAGTTAGTTGATATACTTTAATTGTAATCTAAATTTTACTCTCAATGAAAACCTTTGAACAACTCAATTTAATTTATACTCATTTGACACTTTGAACTGTGTGTTATTTATTTTCAGACCATAGAAACTAGGACAGAACGTACTGTACAATGGACACATATGTCCTTTTTTAGAATGCTGAAAAGATCACTTGAAGATAAGATCAGGCTGTATGTTCAGACTCAGGTTTCTCCACAGGCATTTTGTGCTCTTTTTGAGATCTTTGGAGCTTTTAAGGAGTGTATTTTTATGGTAGAGACGTGGCAAATAGTACATTGCTGATTTAATTAATGCCATAAATAAGCTTTGCAAAGCTGAACATTGAGGGAAAAGAAGTGGCACTAATCACCTATCTTTGTTTAAACAACTACAAAGTTTTTTGAGCCAGATTTTTTGGTTTGAACTTAATATGTAACTGATCCTAACGAGAATTTCTAGATATACATGTTAATCAGATTATTACCTATATTGACTTACACAACACATAGACAACAGAGGCTTAACACAGTTTAACCTAATGTATTAAAATGTGAAATTCAGAATAAAGACTAGAACAGTATCTTGGTTTTGTTGCATATAGATATGTCATGACATTATTTAAATATCCTGAAAAAAAGGAAGAATACATTCAAATAAGTGTTAAGCCTCAAATTAATAACAATAATATTCTTAAAATTAATATACGTAAATATTTAACAGAAAAACATAATGTTTTTCCCAATTGAGAAATAACTTTACAGGAATCAAGTAATGTTATTTTCAGAGTCAGTTCAAGGGTTCTCAATAATGTAAGCAAAACTGAATTTTGCCAGCTCAAAAATAAGAACCAGTGAGAAAACAAGCTATAATCACACTGTGCCTATCCAGAAAAGACAAAAAGCAGAGCTAGATGGAGTGCCTCAATGAGAGAGGAGGCAAAGTGGTGACTTTTGATTATGAGAGAATTTCCTCCCTGTCTTTCTCTTTGTAGAAAGGTGAAACGGATATCCAGCCCATAGTCATTTTGCTTCCCAACTTTGCTGTGTCTAGAAAAGTCTCTATTTACTCCTATAATTTGCAAGCCTAATATTCACTGTGCTGTATGATTCAGAGCCTGCTACAACTGATCAAGAATCGTAGCATCTTTCTGTCGACAGACAGACGTACACACAGAAAGATACAATACGCTAACAGGCCCAATGTGACTGTTCTTTACTTCACATTTCTTCCATATAAAGCAAAAGAAAATAAATTATTTCATTTCACATCTTAATATACAGTACTTATGTTTTTAATTCATCCTCTCATTTTTCTTTTGCACACACAGTATTTTTCTATTTTAAGACTGGTCTTCAATGTTGAACTCTTGGTAATGAATCTAGTTAAAATTTACATGGTTTGACGTAGTATAAAAGTATAGCAGGGAAAAAAAGTTACTCAGTCTGGGGTCTACCAAACTTGGCTGTCCTCTTCAGAATACACATGGCATGAATGTAATGTGGGCATTTCATCATTTTAGTAAGTGCTAAGTAGGTGGATTTTTACTTCAGTGTGTAGCCCCTTTAAGAGGTCAATGCTGGCATAAACCTGTACAGTATCTATCATGAAAAGTGATGGGTTCGCTGTAGATGTGGTTAAGTCCAGGAATGACATAGGCTTCTTGAGGCATACTGTATCACTGAGTAGTTTTAAAGCAGTTTCATTGGCAAAATCTTAGAGAGATGTGGACAGTAACTGATAATTTGATTACACGTTCTGTTCCTCACCTGTAAGCTGTTTTTTTTACACACAGGCCTTCTCAAGATTGTGTAGCATTCAACCATTCAAATGTTGACATTTACCACAGTAAACTATTAGATTGATCGATCTATCGATCAATCCATAGATTAGGTAAAAAATACCTAAAAAAGTATAGTAAACCTAATCAGTATAGTAAAAGTAGAGTAAACCTAAGCCTTTGTCACCATTTCCCACAGCATTCTCCTGGAGAAACTGGCTGCTCACGGCTTGAACAGGTGTGCTCTTCACTGGGTAAAAAACTGGCTGGATGGCCAGGCCCAAAGAATTGTGGTGAATGGAGTTCAATCCAGTTGGTGGCCAACCACAAGTGCTGTTCCCCAGCGCTCAGTATTGGGGCCAGTTCTGTTTAATATCTTTATCTGTGATCTGGACGAGGGGATCAAGTGCACCCTCAGTAAGTTTGCAGATGACACCAAGCTGGGAGGGAGTGTTGATCTCCTGGAAGGTAGGAAGGCTCTACAGAGGGATCTGCACAGGCTGGATCCATGGGCCAAGGCCAGTTGTATGAGGTTCACCATGGCTAAGTGCCAGGTCCTGCACTCAGGTCACAACAACAACGCCATGCAATGCTACAGGCTTGGGGAAGAGTGGCTGGAAAGCTGTGTGGCGGAAAAGGACACCGGGGTGTTGGTCAACAGCTGGCTATATATGAGCTGGCAGCGTGCCCAGGTGGCCAAGAAGGCCTATGGCATCCTGGCTTGTATCAGAAATAGTGTGGCCAGCAGGACTAGGGAAGTGATCGCCCTCATGTACTCTGCACTGGTGAGGCCACACCTTGAGTACTGTGTTCAGTTTTGGGCCCCTCACTACAAGAAAGACATTGAGGTGCTGGAGCGTGTCCAGAGAAGGGTCTAGAGCACAAGCCTTATGAGGAGCGGCTGAGGGAACTGGGGTTGTTTAGTCTGGAGAAAAGGAAGCTGAGGGGAGACCTTATCACTCTCTACAACTACCTGAAAGGAGGTTGTAGTGAGGTGGGTGTCAGTCTCTTTTCCCAAGTAACAAGTGATAGGATGAGAGGAAACCTCCTGCCAGGGGAGGTTTAGATTGGATATTAGAAAAAGGTTTCTACACAGAAAGGGTTATCAAGCACTGGAACAGGCTGCCCATGGAAGTGGTTGAGTCCCCATCCCTGGAGGTATTTAAAAGACATGTAGATGTGGTGCTTAGAGACATGGTTTAGTGGTGGATGTGGCAGTGCTAGGTTAATGGTTGGACTTAATGATCTTAAAGGTCTTTTCCAACCTAAACGATTCTGTGATTCAATGATTTTCAAATAGCAGACATTTATTCTGTAGGTGTCACCACTGCATATACCCCATCTGATAGCAGATAGAAGGAGCTGAGTTAGGACAGGTTTCTAAGGGATATGAAATACTAATTCCAGTTGATCTAGGTGTAGTTGTTATATTTAAAAAGAAAACATCTAAGACTCCATTGAGGGAAAGCTGTACTCATTTAGTTCGAAACCTAAGCCCATGGGAGAAATATTCACAGGAGTTGAAATCACTTTAAAAGACTTTTAAAAGAAGTCTTCTTTTAAAAGAAGAGTTTCCTTCTGTTCCCTGAAACACATACGCTGCCTGTTTCTGGTAGCTAGCACTTCCAGTAGCACACAGTAGATTCACATAAATTGGCTGTTAATGGGCAGAAAAATCTGTTGAACTGAAAACATATCGCCTCATGGTTTCCTAGACTTTGAAGTAGGAACTGCAGCAGCCAGCTATGCTGAACAGGGTTCCCATGCCTCATTCTTCCTCTGAAACTGATTTTCCAACAGATCAAAACATTTCTAGCTTAAATAGTTAATTTGCCTACAGTTTGTAAATGGAAATAGACAAGTCCTTGGATAACTAATGTGCCTAAATACAGATGATTGGATAGTGCTAAACAGATACCAACACTAAAAAACAACATTCCAGCATCATACAGAGTAAAAAGAAAATTTTGTTTCCTTAACATTCACAAATACCACAATTTTAAAAAAAGCAAACGTACTTTTCAGTACTCCCATTACCCCTCCTCACTCTTTCAGTATTCTTAGACACTAATTTTTTCACTAAAAATTTTTAAAAGGCAAGGCAAAGTTTTGCTATATGGGAGGTAAAGTAGTCTGGAGTTTACTCTCCTATGACTATGTTCAATTAAAGAACACAGCAACAAGCCACAAAAATACCCCAAGGAAATTAGTCTGATTGGCTTAGAACTGAATTATTTATGAATATTTCTAAATTGCTATCTTTTCAATAATACTTTTCCTTGATTATTGAAAAGATAATTACCCAGCACATTTATGGACCTTAAGGTTGCATATGGAGGTCAGTGCACTATTTAAAGAAAACTGTGGCATTAAATTGCTTTTAAGAAGTCATCATCAGGCAATTAACTAAATCTTACTGATATGCATGTTAGAAATTTGTCATTGTGCCTCTGCACTTTATTACATTCAAGAGACAAAATTACACCAAACTGTGTTTTAAGCGAGTGCTTTAGAAAGTGTTATCTATCCCGTGCACGGTGTGTAAAATGACATCATTAGGTTTTTTTACCTAATTGCCCAGGCGGACTACAAGGAGTCCAAAGCAATGTGAAAAAATCAATCTCTGAGTTTTGTGTGCAGAGACTTGTGAACATGAAGAGCTGAGAAGTCCATTTTAAACACACTATATCTCAGTAAAACTAAAATGCTATATGGTAACTTCACCAGGCTCAACACTTCAGATGTTCAGACTTTCTCACCTCCAGTTATCCAGGGCTAGGAGGAGCATTTCAGAGAAAGAATACACTTTTATTCCTCAGATTTCTTCAAAGAAAATGGGAAAATAGTGAGATAAATTTAGCTGGACAGAAGTGAGAAAGACAAGCATTAATTAATTCACTACAGAAAAAAAAAAGGAGGTTTCACTTACTTGCAGGACTACAATCAGCAAGCTTCATACTGAACTGCAGATAGGATCTGGAGACACCTATACATGCTAATTCTTTTTAAATCGAGATAATTCTACCTTGCAATACTAATGCAACACTCTAATAAATATCTTTGCCTCCACTAACTTCAAAGTGTTGAGGTTAAGCTTCATCAAATCTTTTACAGTATTATAAGTATAAATTATTAGCAAATTTGTAAACTGAAGCCCACCAAGATAGATGGCAAAATATAGAGCAGATCCCAGAAACTGTGGTTGCCAGTCTTCTACTTTAAGGGAAAAAATACTACAGCGTTTGGGTATACAACATCCAGCTCACCGATATAGATTTACTAGGAGAGATGACAAGTCCTCATAAGGGCTGCCCAGTTTAGCATACCACTCCCAGCTATACTGGGGCTGCATCAGCCCTACTATTTCTGAAAAAGTACATATCATCAAGGGTCAGCATCCAATAGATTTGACGCCCTCAGCTAAAAATGCCTGTGAAAATGCAAACAAGTGCAGATGTAAATAGTTTCAAATATTGAGCCTGATTTTCCATTACCTTACATCTTTTGTCATTTACATCTTTCAAAAATGGTATCAGATGAAAACAGACTCTTTGGAGGTAGTCATGCTATTTTATTCACTCTTTGGAAGGTTCTAAGGTATCAGAGACTGTCTCACTGACCTCAGAAGCCCAAAGAGGCATCAGGAGACATTTTAAACTGAAAACAGAGTACTTATCTTCTGACATTTGTTCTTTAAGAAATTGTTCACAAGGAGGAAAAAAAAGGTGTTCGTGTACTCCAAGAGAGGGAACATATACTTATGAAGCAAGTGATCCTGTTGGAATGAAGTCCCCATCCAAAATACACTTTCAACTATAATCTTGGTATTCTTCATTCTTGTGAATAGGATTTTTTTTAAATTTGCCTTCATTCTTAGAAGACTGCACTTAACTAACTTGAAAATAAAAGTAGGTGAAAAGCTTAGAAAATTGAAAAGTACTGATTTTCCAAAATGCAAGACACTAACAGGAAGAAATACCCAGAGTGTTGTTTATATCTGTATACATATCTGTCTGTATATAGGCATACACACACAAACAGCTAATGTTAAACTACAGATGACATAAATGTTTGATTAGGTTTTTAAATTCAAAATTTGAATAACACCTCCCACCTAATTTTCCCAAGTGTTATTTTTTGATACTCAGCTAATGTGATTTATTTTTTCAGCTGTTACCCCTCCTGCCTCTATTTTTCTATTGTACCACAGGACAGGAACAAAAAGCTATGGACAGCTTTGGCAGAACACTAGCAATGGGGAAATAAAGAGTTACTGAAAAACACGTGAATGTTTTATTCTATGTTTTTGTGATTACACTTGGAACTCTCAACAGTATTTTCTTGTACTTAATTTCCCTTTTTAATTTCACACATGGAAGATATTATTTGGCACTTGAATAGCCCCCCTGTAGGTTTGAATTCATACACTGGAGAGATGAACAGATAAACTCCCATCTCTCCTGCTCTAGATGCTTGGCTGGGGACAGTTTTCAATAGCAGGTTAGAAGGCAATGGCACATCAATCCATAATGTAAGAATTATAGTCTCTGAGTACAACAAGAAATCTTCCTTTTTCCACAAGCACTAAAATATTTTCAAATTTTCAACAAATCGATAAGTATTTCATTTTACTAGTTTTGGAAAAAAGTAATCACAAGGGGACTTTGGCACAAAAAGCAGTAAAGAGCAGCATGCAACCAGTGGTCCTTTCCCTTACACCTGAGTTTACAGCAGTTATGACTCTCATATGGGGTGTGAGATGAATGTTTTTTAAATACACCTCATATCTAATGTCTCCATGATTAACTTCATTCTGCCTCTTTTACATGACAGGAAGAATATTTTTACCATGCTGCAACAGATCTTTCAAAGTCAGTCCTCTTCAAGCTGTTCAATTTTACATGAAACACTGAAATATTCATTGAAACAAATAGAGAGCATGAAA
>VYZW01017832.1:4923-27245 GCA_013401315.1 Balaeniceps rex
TTATTTAGAGACATAATAGAGGTTCCATGATATACAAAGATTGCAGGACCTGGCCTACAGTATGTATGACATTTTGCTGCTGTATTCAGCTCTTGTTGTACCAAGGTTCAAATGTATTGTTCGAATTAACGGACTCCAATTTTATTGGTTCGAAAAGCTGAAATGAAATTTGCCATAATAGTGTTGTAGCTTGTCCTTCATCTGTAAAAATGAAGTCTGGGCACAAATTGCATTGTTTTGCTGACCAATTGCTGCAGTTCTCTAATTTTACTAATACTGCTCCTTCTGTTTCGCTGCTGCTATGAAAGGGTAATGCTGTCCCAAGAGATTTCTTTTTGAAAGACCAACGGAGACAGACCTGAGCAATTTGAAATAGGGGACAGTTATTAAAAAAAAATATTTTTTTAAGCTAGATTGTGTTCAAAAAAGTCTGCCAAATAACAGTGGAAAAGAAATCCTGTTACTTCAAGAAGAATTGTTTAATGATTAGGAATTGGGAAAAGGGAATAGGGGAATGAACAGCACTGGAAGAATGAAAGGGAGTTACATACAATTTAAAAGAAAAGAATTTCCCTTTTTAGAGAGCTCACTTTCTCCTAGCATCCAACCCAGGGATTAGGTGTGGTTGAAAATCGTGATGTGGAAGTTGGTGTTAATTTTTCAATCATTCGTTAGCTGGCACCGGTGAAAGCTGGAACAAATGCAGTGCTATTCTAACTGGGACTGTGCACAAAAAGGCTTTAGTTATCCATAACCTGCAGCTGCCCCCCTCTTCCTCAGATTGCTTAAGATGGAGAAGGTCAAATGAGGGAAAGCAGTCGAAATGAATATGGCCCAGCATCTCTGATGTTTTTGGTATCCTGACTGTCAGTTTCATGTACAGCGGAGTTGAGAACCGTATTTTAGAAATTCTGATCTGAAAGATTTGGGAGAACCGTGGGTAGGCACACCCATCCACACACAGCATTCTTTTTAAAGGCTGAGATGGGATACCTGCTGAAATCATGTGATGGGCTGGAGAGCTTGCTAAATTTTACAAGTTTTCAATTAACTATTTCCATACCCTTGTTACCTCATAGTCCTAAATGTGCAAAACTTTAAAAGTCTATCTCGGTACTGTAGACGTCCAGTTTGTAAACTGTTCATATTTAACCTAAATATATGAAATGTTAATTTAAATATCTATATTATAGATAGAATACAAAAACGTATGCTAAGAAGTGCATGTATAATAATAAAATATATTTTTTGTAAATGTTTTGCTTATGGAAAATTCTAATCCACAGCTGTGGAGAATGAAGGTCTCTGTCTTTCAGCAGCAGAGGTTGAACCAGATATCAGTAGTGCAAATTTCCTCTTGTTTCTGCCTTTTGCATCAGAAGACATTACCTCTGCAAGAACAATACGGAAAACCTGCACAGAGCCCTATGCAAAATATTTGTCCTATGCCCCATTTCAAGGCATGCATTTAGGATATTTATATTTATTTGTAATGTCATTTTGCACCGAGAGGTATTTCACCAAGAATGAGGAGATAATACATTTCTGCAAGCAGATTTTTGCGCACAGAATTTCATTTGTGTATGTGTGGGTGGGAGTGAGGTAGGGAATATAAATACCTTTGCAGACTAACCTAAACCACCAGCTTGTTTTCATGGAAGTCAGCACTCAGCATTTTTAATGACCAAGATAGTACCTACCTGTGCCAGAGTCAAAGCAGCACCCTGGTATGAAAGGTGTTTTTATTGTATTACCGATTCCCTGAGCCATGGCCTTCCCACTGATTTGGTTGCTTGAAGTTGTGGTGTGTTGATGGGGGGGTGGGAAGCAGTTGCAGGACACAATGGGCTCTTACTTCAAAACCTAAGATGTGTAAAACTCAACGTCTTTTTTTTTCTATAATCAGTTCCAAATGAGCTCTTACAAGGGGAACTCGGAACTGGCTTGGTTGAACAAATTGATTTCTCATGCATGAGAAAGTCAAGTTAAACATCCTTGGGAAGGCTAGAAATTTAAATTTTGAGAATTAGACTTTTTATAAAGGGCTTTTGGTTTGTTAGAGCAAGACTGTTGAAATCACCTTGAGGAGCAGAATTATTTATGGCAGTTGCTTACAGTACCAGTGTAATGCCACTTTTGCATGTTTTTAATTTTGTTCCTTCGCGTGGTCTGTGCTGTGTTAATGATCACCTTGTCATGCTAGCAGTGGAAAACGGTTTTATAAATAATTCCCACTGGTAAGATGAAAGTGTTAAAAGAAATAGTTTAGTGAAGGTCTTGATTAACTTATACACTTGGCTTGATCACAGTGGAGGTTAGACTTACAATATCTTGTTACCAGGACTAATAAAACCCATTCATTTTTTCATGTACTATGTTAATTACCCTTCTACTTTCCCTCATGTGCAGACACACACAAGCTGATTTCATGTTTGTGTTAAAGACCACAGTTACACTTTGTAGACTTCTCCTTGCTGTACTGATAAGTTCATACCCAAACAAAACCAACCTTCCCTAATTCCAGAATCTGTATATTGTATATTGTAATACTAGAACTTAAGACTGTAGATTGTTGCACTTAGGTGCTCAACTTAACCTACTTTTGCTATAAACAGCAGAAGATAGATTTATTTTTTTTAATTTCCTCATACTTACTGAAAGCTCTCTGTCTAATGTACAGGCATTAAGAAGCGCAACTAAGAATTACATTTCCAGAATATGTTTCCTCTTTAATTCAAATTCCCCAAATGTAAATTATTCAAGTAAATGACCATATTGCAATATAGTATACTAGCATCCCATATTCCATCACCACCACCTCTCAGAAACGTCAGGAAAACAGGTATGTGCCATGTTCTCTGAAGCCTAGTGGCATTAGGATCAAAACAGCTGTGTTAGTGAACAAGTCGGGGTCTTCCAGAAAAGATGTTCCCAATATTGATTTCCTTCTCCTAAGGCAACATGTGTTGCATGATTAGTTTAATTAGGCAAGATCATACTGAGATGAGAAATAGTCTCTCAGGTAATATACCAAAGTACAGAGGACTTTATTGTTTGGAGCCAATGACTTCACGCTCCCCTAATGCAAGGTCGGTGCAGACCTTGGAGTGCAAATACAGTGGGGTGTAAGGAGAGCCTAGGGTAAAGGGAACTCAGGATGAAATAGTACTTATATATACGAACTGAATTCTTTCCTGTGCTAGTCTGTAGAACACATCAGTGGTTTCATTTCAAATTCATAGAAGTAGTAGAGGCAATACAGGCAGCCCTTGCTTGTTAGCTGCCTTCTTTTCCAATGTGTTTTAATTTTTGGCATGATCATCTGTGCGACACTGTGGAAGGCTGTCACAGAGTAAAGGTAAATTCTCCAAATCAGAGGATTTTACCTGAATCTCACGGTTAGTGGTGAAGGCTCAACTACTGCCATCCATGGCAAGGTGAAGTAGAATGTGGCCTTTCCTGAAGCAAACTCATTTGAAACATGTGGATGGAAAAATAAGATGTTAAAGACAGAAAGAGTCTTTATGTTAAAGACATATATTTCTATATTAAAGACATATGCCAGTGTGGAGTGTAACTGCAAATGGCATTATTTATTTAAAAGAAAAGAAAAAGAAAAGGAAAAAAGTTCCTTGAGCAGTGAAATGAAGGGAGCTTGAGGTTTGTGTTTTTTCATGGATTTGTTTTGCAGGTAAGTGGATTTTCTCATGTCTGATGACTGAAGTTTCAGCCTTTCACTAGGCAGGACAGCAATAGGGTCTCTTTTCTTTACCCAGCTGGCTACTTTCATAGAAACAAGACTTAATATTTTGGATTCCCTTATCCTTTTTGTCAGACTGGATTGAAATTGTACAGCTGGTTCAGAAGTTGTGGTGGGAAACACGTACACACAAGCATGCCTGCTGATTTCCTTATTTTGTTAAAAAATGGGACAAAAATCCCTGTGATGTTTTTATTCTTGTAGACTGCGAGTCTGATTGAATAAAATATACCAGAGCTGTTACTCTTTTCTGTGCACTGAGTGCTCCCTTCATCTCTACCTGCCCTCCCACTTCATCCTCTGTGTTTCTTGCACCTTTTCAACAGACCTTGAATTGACTTCTGTAAACTTAACTGCCTTCTGCTTTTCTGTCTCCATCTTCTCTTTATAATTTGTTTTTTTAAATTAAATTAATTGTGTGAACTGTGTATTTTTATAAGGAGGGTTGATGGACTGTTGTTAGGGTTGCCTAACACTTCTCATTATAAAATCCTGTTTTTCAGCTACTTGTGTTTAACCTTACTAGTTGGTACTGAGATTTTTCCATACTGTATTGGGTTTTTTTATTTATTTGGTTTTATTTATTATTATCATGTAGACATGATTCTACATAGGAAATTAGGGGAAAATGCTATCTTTACACAGGCTACAAAAAAAATTGAAGGCCTTCTCTTTGAATGCTGTTAGACATCTATGCTTTGGAGCAAGATATTTTTGGTCAAATATGTACAAATTTGGCTGAGAAATAGGACAATAAAATGCTATACTATTTTTATTTTTATATATATATATATATATTCATTAGAGACTGAAAGGAGCCTAAAAGCTAAAACCTCCAAAGATTTTCTCTGCTTGTGAAATGCTTACCTGCATTCCCAGCAGGGCTACTGAGGATGCTCTGTGCTGGGAACACCATGCCTCAGGAGGGCTCTGCAGCTGTGGCTGTGGGCAGCTCTGGGCCAGGCTGCGTTTAGGCACTTGAAATGAAAACTCCTGTGCTTTCAATAATACCTGCGGGTCGTCAGCAAAATGGGGATGAATGAGCCATCAGTTCTGGTTAGGGAAGGGAAAAAAGCTAAATTGGAAAAATTCAGTGGACTGCCAAAAGAGTCAAGCTGAATCACTGAGAGTTAGGGAATGGGAGGTGATGCTCAGACTGGTTAGGGGGGGAGACTTGCTCTTGCCAATGTGAGAGGAGGGGCATAAAGGAGGAGAAAGATCTTTGATGAAAGTTGTGGCAAGAGGGAGACTGAACTGGATCAAAAAGAGGAAGAATGTGGGGAAGAAGCAGAATTAACAAAGGACATAAAAGGTGAACTTTCCTGCATTTTGGAAGACAGTGTGACTGAAGGTAGTTATGAGGCTGAGTGTCAAACCCAGAGCTTAACTCGTCAAGATAATTAGACCTGTGTTGAGATACTGTTGGGTCTGGTGACTGGGACTAGGTAGAAGACGCTGGAGCAGTGCTATGGGGTGTACCTCCCGTCTCCAGTGATGCTACCATTTCCTATTATTCCGTTAGTTTCAAGCGCCATATGCGTGAGTGGTCAGGCTTGTGTCTCTGCTGTTTCTCTGACTCACGAGCTTCAGTATAATGTCACGTTATTTGGGTAAGGTGTAGATTTCTTTTTCTTTTTTGAAACTTGGAAAATTACACATATACGTTGCCATCTTTCCCCTCCACCCTTTCCCCGCACTAAGAATATTTGTGAGACTGCAAGGCCAAGTATCCAAAAATGCGGAAGCACAACTTTAATTCAGCCTTGTTCTGCTGCATGTATTAAGCAGCAAGGATTAGCTACATTATCACTGTTTGGGTTTTTTTACAGTTGTACAAGACAGATTTTCTCTCATGAATCAGGAACGTACAGTATAGGAAACTATCATCTCCAACAACACTCCCTCAGTTGCAAAATTGAAAGTTATAGTAAGACCAGGATCACACGAAGGGACATGCCAAAGCCATTTAGTGTTGCTCTTGTCATTTGCACTCTATCCCTGCCTCTCCTAGAGAGCTGTTCTGTGCAGGTAAGCAAGTCACTCCAACCAGAGTTTGGAAAGGAGGTCACTAGTTTGCCAGGTGCTTAGCTAGATGCCTTGGAGTCGTGATTTGCAGGAGTTCAGAGCACATACAGCTGAAGCCAGAGTGAAATGCATATTAAAGCATTATGGGATGCTGACTACTCAGTGAAACAGGTCATAATGTCTCAGATCAGACATCAAAAAAAGCAGTGAAGATTTTTTAATCTCCATGGCTGTCTACTCTGCGTGCAGAATAGATAGTGCCATTTCTTCTTTCTGTGGACATCGTATAAATACAGGTGATTTGTGAAACACTCCGTATCATGATGAATGACTGAAAGTCACAGGTTACTTAGCCATTCTGTCTTCCTTGCCTGTTTAGAATATTTTGGAATATCTGGAATAAGAAAGGTTCAAAGCCATGTATTAAATGCAGAGAGAATAGAAAGAGAGGTTTCTTCCCATTGACTGGGAAGTCCCTGGTGTTGCATAGTTCATGTTTGCATTAATATGTGAGACACAAATGGTTTTACTTTTGTGGTATCTTGTGCAAGGAGCACTTACATTCAGCCCATCAGTATATTGGGGAGAGCACTCACAGCACTATCTTGGTTCCTTCTCAGTTGAAGAGATACAAACCAGTTCCTCAAAGGACTTTGAAGGGAATGCAAAAGACAAACGTAAAATCTGTATTAGACAAGTATATTGGTATCTATGTTAGACTTTCCATTGAAGAACTCTGATTATTGATTGAATAATATTTATCAGTCAAAGAGTCTGTGTATATATTTACATTATATGCAAGACTAAGCAGCTCCTACTCCTCCCATAAATTTTCTTGGAAGAAGGCCTCACAGTAATTCATACAAATTATGTTATGATTTACTGATCCACCTGAGCGTGCCAAGGCCTCCAAAATGGTGGTGTGTCTGATGAAGATGCAGGTGGAGTTGCAGATGGTAGCCACCCCACAGACGTCTGGGATAGAGCCATACCATCCAAGTCACTTGGACCCTGGTAGAGGATCCCCTGATGACAGCTGAAAGTTTCCTAGCAAGTCTTGACCCAGCTGTTTCTCATTTAGATGACAGTTGCATGGAAATGCCAGAGCCTCAGGTATTTCAGTAAGAGAGATAAATAAGCCAGAGGATTTCCAAAGAGGTGTGGACCTGCCCATGTAAAGGGAAATGCCCTGCGTCACTAAAGGTGCAAAATCCAGAAGTCACCTTGGAGGCAGGAGCTGTGTGAAAGGAAAAGGAGATGTGAAAGGAAAAGGAGATGAGTTTCTTGCTTTAATGTGAAATGTGAACATCATCTTGGGAAGAAACATTGAGTCCTGATACTAGAAATGCCTCAGCCACACTAGGGTGATTAGGATCAGCAAGCCTTTATGTTGACCAAAACTTTTGTTAGTAGAGAAGTGAGGAATATGTATGCTTCATCTCATTTCAGAGTATTTCTGAAAGAAAGTCCAGAAGCCAACTCACACTCAAGTGAAATAATTGGTGCATCTTCTTCCCATTGCGAAGAGCAAATGGTTCTCTCATGGACTGAAAATGCTCTTGAAAAGTTTTTCTGAGATAGGTATGTTCTGTTCAGGATTGAGACATACGGCTGCACTTAATTTATCTGTTAGACACCTGCAGGAGAACTGCCCCTAAGTGATGTGTAATCACTGAATTGTTGAATAGGAGGTCCCTGGCAGCACCTGCCTGTCTAGACCACAGCTCGAGAGGCAGGCTGACATTTTTCATCGGAATGTCAGAAAAATGGTGTAACAACAGATCATACGCTGCACTGCATCAAAAGCAACTTGCAACAGGCATTGGAAGGCATTTGGATCTTCACAGGAAAAGAAAGAACATCCCCTCAGTCATTTGTTACTAACGCACTTGCAGTGTGAATGTTTTGTGGTTCTGCTAGTTTCTAACATTACAGTGTGTTTGCAAACTTAATGATATTTTTATGGCATTGTGTATCTGTGTATGTATATGCCAGCAAAAAGATAACAATAACGTAAGCCATTCTTTACACACAAGTTTCATCCCATTGTCTGTCTTACTCATTTGTTGTCTGTCTGGGCTATCTTGGAAGCTTTTGATGCAAGGTTGGTTTTTTGTTTTTCATCAAGTGTTTGTATAGCGAACAGCTTCTGTGAGTTTTTTCACTTTATGATCTTATGTGCTGAGATAATGGGTTTAGAGAATTGACCAGTAAAGAAGCTGAGAATATATCATGAACCTTTTTGACATAAATTATTATACGAAAGATTTATGGCACTTTCTGTAAGAACAATTTTATAGTCAATTCATTTCAAATGTCACCCTTTTTTAATAAGTAATATGAAACAAAGGTAAAAATTACATATAAATCATCTTAAAAGCAGACTCTCCGCATACTCTTTTGTTATAAGGTATCAGAACAGATACGAAGACTGAGTTGCTGAGGTTCCCAAGTTGCTTTTTGCTATTCTGCTCAAAAATACCTGCATTCAGTAAGCTGCACATACACCTGGATCAGATGTTTTGTAGTAAGTTAGGAAGTGTCTTCTCTACTCAGACGTGCTCAATAGCCACAGCTTGCAGGAATCTGCAACTCTGCATTGTCCCATCCTTTAGAGCAGAACTGCTGGAAGAAGGATGAGACATACCAATGTAAACTAACATTCAGGAGAAAATGTAGAACAAGATCAAAGCATGTTGTAACCTAAGTGGTCTTGAGTAGTTCAAATTTTTATATGTTTATTAGAAAATGTTCCAGTAATCTAAAATTACTCTAAATTCCAGTAATTCAAGAGCGAAGAGTTTGCTTAGCAGTTGTCACCAGCTGCGACAAGCATGCATCTGGAACAAGGGTTATAGTACCAAAAAAATGAAGTATAGTGTTGCATCAGTGCTCGAGTAGAAATACATAGCGTTTTTATGCCTGTATTTGTGTCTTGCAAAAAATTCCACCAACGTACACTTAGTAAGTAAGATCACTTGGTTTAGTTAAAGAAAAAGGAGAATTGAAACTCGTAATTGTCTTAGAAAGATTTACTGGTGTGTATGGTACTTGTTAAAATCAGTGGCTTTTTTGCAGTGGGAACTTTATATTACTTATTTCTTTTTAAAGAATTACATTATGTAAGAACGTGTACTCACTGTGACTTTTTACTTTGTATTCCCAAATTTATTTCAACACCTCACAAGTTGTTCTCAGCCCACTTACACAACGTTAGGTCATCACATGGATGAAGGAACCGTTTGCTTTGTAGAATACAATGCCACTAATTAAAGTTGAAAGTGAATGGGCTGAATTAGAATCAGCTCATCCGTCAAAGACTGGCTACTGATTATTTACTGACAGTGCTTCATTTAGCTCTATTAATTACACAGTGGCACCATTATGTAAAGGTTATGAGTTGTTATACTTTTGAAAATTAAGAAAGAATACATGAAAAATAATTGCATGTGCTCAGCGCTGGAGTCTGAAAGTGGTAGATGTTAAATGGAGTGTTCATGTGAATAATCTATTACACGTTTTTTCTTACCGGCGTTTTAATTGCAAGTGAGTGAACAGGACGGCAGCTTACAGATCTTGATAGGCTCCTTACGCAAGCTGTGATGGTCGTGGCTACGACTCCATAGCAGTGAAGGAAAGCCTGCCTTTCTATTATTGCTTTTAAAATATTTTTTACATATTTGAGTGTTCTGCCCAAATTATATTTGTTTCAAGTATTGTGCGGAGAAGCATTTTGTGTACAGTGTTCTATATTGCTTACCCACCTTTTCCTTATTCCTTTGTCCCTTAAATAACAAACCTTCACCACCATTCTCCAGATACTACTCTAAAATCCCAGCTATGATGCAGAGATAAATTCATCTCCTGTTTTCCTACAGCAGAGCTGTAACATACATCTCGTTCACATTTGGTAATCTTCATCAGTGCTAAGCAAAAAGTTCTTAGTTGGAACATGCCAGTAACAAGAGTCTTTGGTCATATATTTAGTTCTAGTGATAACTAATTTTGAAACTGTGAGTATTTATTTTCCTTTTTCCAATAAATATGTAATTTGAGTTAAAAAACGTACATTCTCATTGGCAATGTTTTAAACAATTAGCTGAATATTTTTTTTTTTTACCTTTTCAAAAGGAAAAGCATTATTTCTGTGGGTTTATGCAGGGGGTATTGGTTTTCTGCTGTTTAAATTAGAACATGACTTTGGGGGGAGGTTCTGTTAAAGCAGTAATGCAAGTGGTAAAGTCCAAATGCTCATTTCCTCTGAAAGATCTGTGAGCTGTGGTTGTTTTGTAATAAAACTCTTTGAGTACAGGAGGCAAGGCTTGCATGGGAAAAGCTTATGTATGCATATATATATATTTAAAAAGAGGGGGGGGAATCTAGTTACTGAGTTGAAAAATATTGTTCTGTTCACATTCCAAAAAAGGGCTTGAAAAGATGATGAATATGCGTGTGCTTTTTTGTTCAAGAAGGAACTTTAATTTTCTGCTCGGTCCTGCGCTGTAAGTTTCTGTCATAATCAGACATGTTATTAACTCAGATCTGTTTATAATCAAAGTCAAAGCTGAGAGCAGTGTCACTGCCACTCTACTCGGAGACTGCAACTATTAAGAAATTAGTTTTGATTAGTTTGTTTTGTAATAGTGTTGTGTTTTGACATCGTGTTGCATGATGTCAGGAAGGGCCTCTTTTTAAAGTCGTCCTGAAAAAGCACGGCTATAAAACAGGCAGGGAAATGGAAAACAGATGAAGTAGTTGTACATCATCTAGGGAATGATATTTCTCGAGAGGACAGAAATGATCTAATCGCCTTTGATTTTATGAAATACTATAAAAAGGAATCTGCTTATATATTAGATTTTACATAAATGGTCATTTTAAAAAGTGGAAAGTTTGATGTTTGTAACTTAAATTGACACAGTGCAAAGAACAAGCACCCTTTCAAGAGCCATCTGCCAACTATCTGGATGCAGCAGTTACCATTTCTGCATTTTCTTTTTTTGTTTGTTTGTTTTGGTTTTTTTTTGTTTTACTTCTCAGTTGTCCTCTTTTAATCTTAGTGCCCAGAAGGATGACAGCACTGTAACATTATTTGTGGAGACTGAGTGGGTATGAACACCCCTTTACTTTCTATCTACTGCTACTGCTTTTCTTCTGTCCTGTTGTTTTTCTGGTGGCAAGACACCTGTGTGTTGCCTTGCTGCAGAGTTGCACAATTCCTGTCTAGAATTCCTGTCTAGAATTCCTGTCTAGCTCAAAGTAGAACATATAAGCAGGTTATTTCAACGTAAGAAATTCAGTTTCTAACCTCACTTTATTTACCAGCTTATGTAACTCTTGGGTTGGGCCAGAGGGATTTTTTTCTTTTTTTAAATTTGAAGGGTTTTTAAGTTTTGTGAAACCTGTGCATACATAAACACGGTATTTTAAGTAAAAAATTTATCCGCAGCAATGCCTCACTCAGTTCTCATATATTTGATATGTCAAGAATAGGGGCTAACTTGAGTATTACCTTATACCAAAAAGAAGAGAATCTTCAATGCGACAAAAAGTGATTAGTGATTCAATAGGTGAAATTTTCCATTTGCAAATCTAGTATTACAGGTATTAGTGGCTGTGATGCTGGATCTGCCATCATTTGGATGAGAACCTGATCTCCTGCTTGATATTCATCATCTTGTTAAGGTGATGTATCAGAAAACCTGAGATAAATCTCCAGTTTTGTCAAGCAGTCATTCAGTGAGCTTTGTTGATTTAAATGTCCGTGCTTGTCTCTGAAGCAAGAACACTACCTTATTTTACCAGGGTGTTATGAGGTACTGATTGATAGTGATGTAGTCATCTTTATACCTAGGTAGGCAGCACCTTGTGCAAAACAGTAAAAAAAAATTTTACCAATTTAGAGTATACCTGGTCTACCTAAAATACTTTCTGTAATTCCAGTTGAAGAACTTACCCTATATGTTTTCCTTAAAAACATCCTTGCTGTTGGTACACTGCTCTTTGTGAGGCTTTCTCTCAGGACGGTTAAACTAAGCTTCCTTGCAGTTTTACTTCTCTTTATGTTTGTTCTGAACACAGTATACATTTACAAAAATTGCGTTACTCTTTGATCTAAAATTAACTTTAGTTAACAATGTCCAGTATAAAACCAATTACAAAATGCTTCGTTAGGCAAGGAATATGTTCTGCTTTTCTATTTTGCCTGTATTTTATCATGGTTGTCCTTAAAATCTGTGTATGTGCTCTTCATACATCCTTTCAGTTCCCCATAACATCACCAAGGCTTTAACAGAGAACAATTGTATAGTTGGAGGACACGTAATAGGCTACTACAAGGAATATTTACATCTGGCATGATCAAAGCTTTTGGAGTATATGAATGTGTATGTGGGAGGTCCAATTTTTATGTGGGTGGATTCACAAAGACTAAAACACTGCAGTACTTAACCCCTTCCCTTTATGAAAACTCAGTTCCTCAAAATGAAAAAAACATGTAGTACCTGATTCTTATCTTTTGTTTTTCATTTCAAGGAGTAGTATTAATTCTTCTGCTTGTAAGTACTTGTTTGAGGCACAGAGAATTTTTTTGTGTTTCAGCCCCTGTAGTGGCTTATTTAGCGAGATGCTTATCTTGCTCGTGATGTTTTTGCATGTTGGAACATATACGTGGTTTAGAATTTAAAAAACTGAAAATTTTAACAGCATTTTCATAGTCTGTAGAACTGTTGTGGTAGGAGCACTACCGTATTTTCCGTGTTTGGTAATAGCTACGTCTTCAGGTTTGATTTCTGCTGGTTTAGTTCCTGTGGCAGTACTCGGCTGTGAGCGGCTTCTAGAAATCTGTCATTTGAAATTTTTTATTCAGTTACTTGAAATAGTTACTTACATTATGAAAGGCTATAAATGCTCAGTCATTTGAGTCATCTCCGTTAGGGTTTTGTTTACATGTTGACGGGGAAGATTCGGGTTATAGCTGGCCTGAGCTAACAGCTTGCTGAATGGGGAGGTCTCGCTCTCCCTTTGGCCTCTTTCCTTGCCCCCGCTGCCCTGCGATCTTCCCTTCCCCGGCTCCCAGCTGTACCAATTCTGACTGCAGGGTAACCAGTCCAGCCTGCCAGCCGAGCAGAAGAACCCACAGGCCGAGTGGGGTGCCAAATTCATATTCTGCTATTCTGAGCGTTAATTTACCAGGTGATCAGCAGAGTACCTGAGCTGGCTGGAGGTAAGCATCAGGAGCCCATGGCCCGAGGGGGCTGCGGGGAGAGGAGAGCCACCTGCCCTTTTTGCCCCTGGTGAACTTCCAGCTTGCTCAGACCACTTTCTGAAGTCATACCATGAGTCATGAACACAGCATCATGTGTAATCTGTGGCTTCTTGAAAATCAGCCCTGTTTTGCAGGCAAATGAGGATGTGAGGAGCAGTTCTTTGTAAACAGTTAATATGTCAGTGAAGACACGTACATTTATGTTTAGAAGACATGCACCTTTTGTAGGTATCATAAAAGATTCTGTACATGCTTACAGCATCTATTGCTGTAACTTTTAGAGCTGGGGGTCATCAAAGCGATAGACCATTTTCCCCTCTGAAAGTGTTTTTTACCTATTGAATCATGGGTATGTATGTAACTTTGCTTGCTGTTATTTAGCTGTATTACTTCAGTACTCCAAGCTTACAGAGTTGATATACCTTTTTTGGATTACTTGCTCCGTCTCTTTGTCGTCCTTGTGGCAATGTTAGTCCCCAGATCTGATCTTGAACTATTCTAGCATCAAATTTGTGTGAACTGGTATCAAACGCAGTTAATGTCAGCATGCTCTGTAAGTAACGGCAGCTGAGGAAGCGATTCAGAAACCATGGAGCCATTCCTGATGCTCGGCAGTAGATGGGATGGGGTGGGATGGGGTGGGCAGGTGCAACCAAAAATTCTTCATCTGCCAGAGTTTGATCTGTTGTTGAATCTGTGTCAACAAGGAGGCCGCTTTGCTAGCTTCTCTAGCATAAAACCCAAGGTAGGTAGGCTCTTACCCAAAATTTTCAAGCCTAAGTTTCAGCATTATCAAAGTGATGTTGCTTTGTTTTTTCTCTGGTCTCAACATCAGAACTGATGTGTGAGTTTTGTTGATCAGTTAAATGGTGTCTGCAGTTCACAAAAGGGCAGTCAGCATCTTTTGGGTCAGTACTGTGTTCGGGGTCTTCATGTTTTTCCTGTGTATTAGACCTCCTTTATGTTTTTCTTGTAATTTTTTTCTCTTCTCTTCTTTGTGGGGGGGAGACCCCAAAAACAAACCCTTACCATTTTATTTGTTGCGACACAAGGATTCCCTGCAAGATTGCTGTGCTATGTGACCACAAAACTGCCTTTTCTTCTGTGTCACGCTGTTGAAAAACTGCTAGCAAGCAAGTTCAGGCTAAGCAGTACCTCAGAATTACTTGTTTTGCTACCTCTTGGTAGTTTTCAGCATGTTCACGTAATAACAGAATTAGAGGCGCAAATATATGTTTTCGTGTATTTCTCAGTAGACTAGTGTTCTCATTCACAAAGAGAGCATCACCGTATTTATACTTGTCTAAATCTTAAAAGGGAAAAAAGGCCCCAGAAAATGGCAGGTATTTTAAATATCTGCAGTTGTATCTATAAACAGTCCTCTGAAGCAACAGCTAACTTCAGGAAGACAGCAGTAGGAAATAACATCTTTGGTTTTTAGCTCCCAGCATCACTTAATTTGCTAAATATTCAAATACAAATAAAGTGACACAAGCAAGAGATGTTATATAAATATTGACAATCGTAGGCCTTCAGTAACCATCCTTAAAACTCTGAAGGATCATCAGAATTCAAAAGAGCTGGGTTTAAAATGTTGTGTTTTGTAAGCATTCATAACCAGGATGTTTGTTTCAGGCTCAGAACCCCGTGGTCCGTTTTCATTTCCATTCTTCCAGCTCTAAGGATTGCCAGTATTTCTGAGGTCCCCATGACACTTGAATGAAACTGTGTTTTCTACCTGAGCCTAAGCAAATCAAAGCAGAGAGGACAACCATTGTACCCATGCTTTAGAGTATCAGACTGGTACCAAGTAGGGCACAGCAACAGAGAAAACAAGTTTTTTAAAAAAAAAAAGTCCTGGAAAGAAATGTCAGCGAACACAATACCTAAAAAACCCAGTACCTAAAATAAAGTGTGGGAATGTCACACTGCACCCCTGCAAGCTCTCCCTCACGGACAAAGCTGAGGGGTGTCCTGATACAGTGATAAGTCCTGACATGAAGAAAACGGATTTGAACATTTGATTTTACTGTCTAACAGAGACAAACTGCGTATGTAACGTTATTAGTGTCACCAGGAGATTGACTGCCTGCCTTCCTGTTGCTCGTTCAAGGAGATTTCCATTTACCCTCATCTAACTCCAAGATAAAGAAGGGACCATCTGTTCTTTCTCCTTCACTCCCTTCCTTATTATGGTCCTTTGTTCTCATGGTCTCAAATGCTAATTCATCCTCCCCAGTGTCCTCGGTACGTTGCCTGGTCTGTCAAATACCATGTACCCATCTTTCTGTCGGTCTGTTTTGCCCGTAGTTGCTTCCTGCGCTTCCTTATTCATTGGCATACATATTTGCCTAGTCCTGGTGTTTTACTGTACATTTCTCTGCTGTGCCAACGTACTCTAGGAAACCCGCAGCTGGCATGAGGCCTCGGGAGGCGTTACAGAACAGAGGTCTGTGCTGCAGCTCTGAACATGGGTTGCGAAGGACAGCTCTTGGCTGCACTGCTATGCCTCTTTCATGTCAATAATTGTTTTCCTTCATGAGAAATGCTTAAATACACTCAGACACAAAAGGTAAGGTCTGTCTTCCATCTCTGCATGGATTTTTACCAAATAATTCTGACTCTGCTGTGCTGTCTGCTTGCAAAAGACAGCCTTCAAGAATAACATGACCTTACGATATCACTACTTAGAAGACAGACTATTCAGTGAACAGTTGTTCATTTGCTGGCAACTATGGACAAGGATGAATTTTGCCAAAATCCATTTTACAGTAGTAGGGATTTTACAGAGGCTTGTTCGTTAGCTCTCCTCCTCCAGTCCTCTTCCCACATCCCCATTAAAAAAAGAAAAATTGCATTAATGTTACCAGTGGTGAAACTCGTACCTGTGAATGCAGTTGTTGGAGTTCTCGTGCTTCTGGCATTTTTATGTACTCCGTTACTGAGGGCATCCCTAGGACCCACACAGTTAAAAGAGCATCTGCCCAAATGAGGACAGTGGGGAAGTTTAGGGAAGAAATACGGTGTGGATGATGGCTTTGTGTACGGTTCTGGCATGACAGCAAAACCTGTATAAATACAGCTCTGCCACTGTATCATTGTATCATATCTGCCATATACCATCGTAAACAGTGTCTGCCTCTCCCTTCTTTAACATCCTCTCTAAGCCTGTCTTGCATGCTTGAGCTCTCTTACATGTGTGTGCATGTGTGTGTATACATATATGTATATCTTATTCTATATAGCTTGCACACCAAATAATGATTCATTTTATATCCCAGCCCTTTAAAAACATATAATGTGCTGTAGGTTTTGAGTTCCAGTGAAAGATCAAATCAGATCTAAGGCATAGCTGCAGTTTTGCAAAAATAGTCACCATGTAGTAGTGTCAGGACTGTCTCTGGAGACATTTTCTAACGGACATCTTTGTATGTTTAAACCCAAATTAATGAATGTCACTACATGGGCAGGAAAAAAATATTAGGTGTCAGCATTTTCAGTTGCTTCATGTATTATTTTGGAATTGAGAAAAGGCCCCAAGTGGCACAGAAGTAAGCATTCATCTAACTTATTTGCGTATAATTCATCATTCTAAATGTGTTTGTGTAAATTCAGCATCTGTTTTCAAGAAATAATTTTTGTGCTGATTTTATTTGAAAATGTTTGTGGTCTTGCTATACATTGTTACGCATATTTTCTTTCAACAGAGTTTGCACTTAGGATAGTGAATGCTCCGATGGCCTTGGATTTAGCGTTTGGCCTACTGTGTGAGCTGCTCCAGCGGTGGGGGGAGATGCGTGCCGGTGTACCGATCCTGCTGGAGTGGCTGCTGGGAGACAGCGATCTGAAAAGAGACTCGGAGACTTCAGCCCCGGTAATTTGTAACAACCATTTGCTATCTCATGTTGGGATTGCTACGTTTCTGCAGTCTTGTGGTAGGAACAGAATGAAATATCTCATCTGATGAAGCCTGATGATCACTAGTCCAGTATTAACCGATTTACAATTTAAAATAAAAATTCACATGGACGGTATTTAGTATAAAAACTATTATTTTAGTTTATATTATTTTTAGATATCAAACAGAGTTTGATATCTGTTTCCTGGCAATATCAGCATAAAACTAGAGACACCAATAGGCAAACACTGAAATAAATCAAGAGTTACTTAACAATTCATTGTTGACTGAAACATCTTGAGGCTGTAACTAATTGCATTCAGTATCATTGCAGATGGTGGCTTGCCTTGAATTTAAACTGCTGCTGTGGCTGCCAGGCACATCTGGCATTCACGCACAGCGTTCTCCCAAGTGCTGGCTTTTCCAGAGATGTCACTTAAATATCTGGTAACTTTGTGCCACCTTCCATATGACTGGTTCTGTATAGCACACGAAACAGCCTTGCTCACATCAGTCGTTGTCTTCAGAAGGATTATTTACGTAAAGAAAAACTTTGCCACGCTGGTTCTGTAAAACCTAATGCTGTGTAATACACTGCACTCTCTTTGTCTTGAAAAGACTGTAAAAATCAAAATAATGCTAGAAGGTAAACTGGAAGGAGCAGGAGCAGCTACATCTTTGAGAAGTTTGTTGACAATTAATATGACCCATGAAATACATTATGAAACTTTTCTTAAGCCTGTGGTTCAGGTATGCCTTTCTGATGTCTCACTGACTGATACAATTTTCCTTTTTCATTTAATCCACTCAAAAAGCTCCATGGTATAGCAAATTACCATACTGGTTACAGAGAGGTCTCTGTGAAATATAAGACGGTTTCACAGGGGAAGGCAAGCACATGTTAAGGATTAGGACTAATATTTACTTCCACTGTTTCCCAAGAGTTATACCATAACTGCCTGATTTTTGAAGGTAAAATTCCTTTGGCGAAGTAAGAACCTTTTTTACTGCGTTTCCTCAAACCTTTGAAAAATTATGCATATGAATTTTTACCTTTTTTTAATATAAAGAAGCTGTTCTGTAACAGCCTCTATTGTCATTATTTCTGTATATATCTTTTTTCATATCTTCTATAATTTTCTCATTATTATCAAGACCACAAGTCATTTTCTAATCACTGTTGTTTTTCTTTTTGTTAAGGAAGAAGATGATTACCTGTTTGATAAAGGGGAAGTGAATTTCTGGGCAGAGAAGTTGACTCATGTCAGACAACTTAGTAAGCACCTTTTACAGCTTATATCAATGACTCATCTAACTTTACCAGATCATGGAGAACTTAATCGACTATCAAGAATAGCGCTGGAGCAAGCCGTGCTTGTTGGACACCTTCTTAGAGCACTACCTCCGACTCCAGAATTTTCCAAAACTGCAGAATTCACAAGATTGGCTATTCAAAACGAGAGAGTATTGGTCTGCCTTAAAATATTAAATCTGCTGAAGTCTGATGATACTTGCAAAAAGGAAAATCTGGAAAAGTAAATTGTTCAAAGTTCATCCTCGGGGAGCTGCGCACATGTTACTGGATGGTCAGGGAGACTGAATTCTAACGATGTTCAAGGACTAAGGGATTGCTATAATGACTCCGTTAAACCTGCAACAAACTACGCAGTTTTCAGGCTAAACCCACATTTTTTATATATGAGTCCATTGATTTTTTTTTTTCCCCCCCCCCGGTCAGATGTGCTGTGGGAGACTGTTCCTTTTAAATGCATTTGCTAATTTCATTCAGCTGAGCATGGTTTATTATAGCTACTGTAGGAAGTAAAGCAGCTAAACCTAATACTTTCCATTCATCCAGGTGCAGGCCACCTGTAGTTGTGTTACATTTTATCCCACATTTTTACCTCCTGTATTTTAGTACCAAGAAGTAGTTGATTTTTTTTGTATCCTTTCAGGATATAGAATGGTAATTATTAAATCAATATGGTAATTTTTATTTTATTTTAAAGTGTTTTTAAAAGAAAAGAAACAAACCTTGGCTTCTTTGTCCATGACAATTTTTAGACTGCATTTTAAATTTTACTGCACTTTCCTCTGGAGGAAGGCAAGGATTCTCACTTTGGTAGCAACCTTGTTTTGCACGTGGAAATGGCATTAGTTAAGACTTCTGTGTGCCTCTCTTTTCCTGTAAATCAAATAACTACTTTTATAAAATTGCTCTAAAATGAAGACTGCTGTGTTCAAAACAAAGCAGCTGCTCCATTGCGAACAAAACAGTTTCATCTTTACTTCGAAACACCTCGCTCTGCAAGCAGTCTTGGACAGTCGGCTCCTACTCAGTAGAGTTAGGCCCCCAGCACTGTACCAGAAGTGATCCTGTGCTGCAGCGCTCACTTTTGGGGGATGCTGTCACCAGCGCTCGGGTGAGGCAGCTGTGGGGAATATACTGAGCGCTCAACAGCGTCACCGTCTGAAACACAAACGTGTTCGTTGTGCTTTGCAGAAATGTATTTTTCTGGGAACTGAAAATTTGGTTTCAATATGAAAGGGAGATATCGAAAATAAATACTCATTTAAAAAAGATATGTTACGTTGCTTTAGCCAAGGGCTGTGACTTTGCGTTCGGCCCTAGCGTAGCTGGGCACAGCCAGAAGAGAGGCGTACGTTGGTACCCGTGGTTATTTCGGTCTCCTTGGAAGAGTAACGCGCCCAATAAACGGTCGTGTGCCTTCAGTCTCCTCACCTAATTGTACATTAGCACAGTTTAGTCGTAAACCTCGATGACGACGACGACGACGACGATGATGATACAGGTAATGAGCAGTTCTCCCACAGCCAGTGCCGCAACGGGAGCTCTGCGTGTTGCGGCGCGCGCCCAGCAGGTGGCGCTGCAGCACCGCCGTACGCACCCGCGCGCTCAGGCCCCCTTGGTGCCGGGGCCTGGCTTAGCCCTGCCAGGGTCTGCCTTAACCTCGCCAGGGTCTGGCTTAGCCCTGCCAGGGTCTGCCTTAACCTCGCCAGGGTCTGGCTTAGCCCTGCCAGGGTCTTCCTTAACCTCGCCAGGGTCTGGTTTAGCTGTGCCAGGGCCTGGCTTAGCGCTGCCAAAGTCTGCCTTAGACCTGCCGGGGCCTAGCTTAGCGTCACCAGGGCCTGGCTTAGCCCGGCCAGGGTCTGGCTTAAGCTCACCAGGGTCTGGCTTAGCCTCACCAGGGCAAGGCGCAGGCCGTCGCTGCTCGCAGTAGCTGGGTGCTGCGGTGCCTGATAGCTAATTGCTTCCCGCTTCTTGAGTTTAAATAGAATCTGCCTGTGAATCAAGATAAGCTTCTGACTGAATTAGGTTTAGTGGACATCTGAAAACTGCGCAAGACGAAGTCGCTGCTAAAAAAAAGATAATTTAGGAACAAAAGTTTAAATACTTTCTGTAAGTTTCCGGGATTCAGGGTTACTTATGTAAGTAATTTACAAGGAAACTTGAGCCTTCAGTAGGCAAAAGGGAAATGTTGGAATCCGAGATGGAAAGATGTTTCACAGAATGCACGCTACCCAATTTAACAAGCCACACTGTGAGTTAGGCTAAAAATTAATTTGTTTGCATCTGTTTTGAGCTCCTGGGGAAAGAACAGCCCAGATTATGTCTGGAAGCCACTCTTAAAAATAGTCAAGACCTGCACAATTAATTAACAGCTGCTGGGTTTGCCACACCTTTCCAACATTTTTGCACTAGTGTAGCAACAGCTTTTGTAGTAGAAAACAAACAGAACTTTGTACAGTATCAAAATTACAGTTTTGTGACCTTGCTCATGTGAGTGGTTAGCATAAGACTATCTAGTAACATCGGCATTTTATTTTTTTATTGGGTAGAATTTAAAATGTATATGCATAGATATTCAGTATCAACAAACAGATAAATGCAGACAGGTAGCAGCATAGTCATAGATCCACAGTGGCCACAAAACTTGAGTAACTTTGTGAAGCCTTGAGGACTTGGTTAATCGGTAAACCAAACAGCTTGAAAACTTGGTCTTCCTTATCATGATTTTAAAATGCAGCTGAAACCTCTGTCATCCCACCTTAGTTTATAGAGAGTAAATAAAAAAAAATTATATCGGCGCACATACATTTCACCACACACTGCTGGTGGCTTGAGTTACTGTATAACTGCTCAGTCAAGAACCTTTAAACCCTCAGCAGCGCTTGCAGAAGAGGGTTTGCAAAATCTTGCGCCGGAGTACTTATCTGCCATGTGTTTGATCAAAGTCAGTTTATCAAAGTATTCCTCCAAATGACGATGAGACATTGCTCCTTGCATGATCATCATCGTAAACTGTTTTCTCGGTTCGCTGGCGGGCAGGCTCCACTCTGAAGGTGATGTTTTCATCACAGAGACGTTTGGGAGGAGGAAGAGTTTGATCTCGGGTCAGTCCGCAAGCGAACCCGAGCGGGCCGGGGAGGGAGGAGGTTATGGGGAAAGGTGCGCGGTAATGGGAAACGGTGGAGGCTATGGCGCGCACCCGCGTTAGTCCCGCTGCTGGCTGGCTCCCCGTTGGAGGGGTAGCGCCCCGAGGCTCGCTCCGGCGCTGCCAGCCTTCCGCGGGGCTGGAGGAGGGACAGGTAGGAGGAATTCACGTCCTGTTTCGGAAAGCCCCGGAAGGCAGGCAGGCCGTGCGGCCGCGGGCGCTAGGGGGTGGCAGATCCCCGCCCGGCCGGGCCGGGTGGCAGCCGGCGGCAGGGGCGGGCCGGGAGCGGGGCCCTGGCCTGAGTGAAGTGCTGGGGAACGGGAAGGAACGAGGTTTGGGGGGTTCATCCCCCAGCTCCTCGTCTTTCCCCGGCGTTTTTTTCGATCTCTGTTGCTAAGCTCGGCCCTAATTTCGCAAGCCAGGCTCGTTTTCCCGTGGGTGACGGCTCACCGGCGGCGCTCCCGGGGCCCCCGCGCAGCAGCCGCGTCCGGGCTGCCGGGGGTGCGCCCGGCGGGACCCGCCTGCTGCCCCCTCCCGCAGCCTCGGGGGAGGAGGAGGAGAGAAGGAACCAAATGGGACCGTGAGCCGCATGGCGGCGGGGCGGGGGGGGGTCGAGTGTGAAAACCCGACGCGAAGTGCTCTAATACCACCCCCCCGAAGTTGATTTCCTTTGCAAATGTGTTTTCAAAGTGCAGAGTTCCTGCTGACGTGGTCAGATTTGCACCCTTGGATTGCCAGGGCCTGACATCCCGGCTCGGAAGTTAAAGAGGATCAAACGCCTCTGCTGGCTTTAGCAGCAATAAAACTTTACGCGTCCGTCCATTTTCCCCTTCCCATTTGTCCCGGGGATGAGCAAACGCGGGACGGGGACGGCACAGCCGCTGCCGCCGCCGCCTTTCCCGCGTCGTGTTTGCG
>VYZW01017834.1:25306-64091 GCA_013401315.1 Balaeniceps rex
AATCAAGGTATATTACATCCACTGCTCTCCTGTTGTCCACATAGTCAGTCATTTCATCACAAAGGGCAGTCAGGTTGGTTGAGCCTGATTTGTGCATGGCAAATCCATACTGATTGTTCCAATTTCTTAAAACATAATTTATTAGATCTGATACCAGCCTTAGGCTCTCCATTAACACAGTTCTTAGAGGCAGCAAATTTAATCACTGACACACCTCAAGGAGAACTTCTGGAAACCTCACCTCTCCTCTCCAAAAACAGTTGGATCATCCAGGTTTTACCTGTGTTTCTCCCTATCCCAGGTGGTTATCAATGGAACAAATTAAGATTTTTTACTTTTCCAAGGTCTGTTCTGTTGTCTATGCAGCACTCACTAAGTACCACTGAATGACACCTTTCAAACTCCTTAAGAGGTTACAGATGAAGGTGCTTAATTCAATATTGTTAAAATGAGCCACTGTAACCCCTTCAGGAATATAATTCCCTGACTTCCTAAAAACTTTTAAAAGGTCATAGCACGTAGGAGAATGGGGATTTAATGAATCTCACTGACAGCAGCCTTTTCCGGTCCATTTTGTGGAGGCCTGTGATTTTCATGAATTCGTTTCAGAGCCTGACAACATCATGTGGTGACTCACATGGAAAAGGCAAACTTCCTTCCTCCCCACCTCTCTCGGGCAGTGGTGATGCAAGCCCCCATGCACTGGCTGCTAGAGCTCTAGTTCTCCATCCAGTGAAATCAAACCAACGTCCTGACAACTGTTTTGGTGACCTTAAGCATTGTGCCATTGCTGGAGAAGCTTTACATTTCTTGTAAAGGCTTGACATAAATAGATATTTGAAATTCACCAATACAGGAAGAGTTAACTCAAGCCTATTCTTTGGAGGCAATTTGAAGTAGAGACTATATGGCAATACTCAAAAAGAGCATCAGTTCCCTTCCCAGTTAGAATAAGCTAGAAAGGTATCTGTCAGCTGGGACTATTGTTGTGAGTCTTACCTTTATTTTAATCATTATTCTTCTAAGAAATAAATAAAATCACATAGAAGCTGATAAACATCCCACCACTGTTAGGATTAGTGCTTGCCTTCCGCTACTGATGGCTCAGGGCGCTGGTTTCTGTGGACATGCAAGCTATGAAGTAATTTGGAAAAATCTGGTTTGGTTAGCATACTAATCATGGAATGGAATTTACTGGTGCCTTCGTACCTGCTGACTTGGAGAAGATTTCTTACCTTTACGCAAATGTATATTTGCCTGTATTTTCATTTGCTACGGTTAGTTTTAGTTGGGGCAGGAAAATCCAAGATGACTGACAGCACTTCCAAGTTGAAAAGATTAGAGCAAACCACATTGCAGACAAAGCTGTGTAATCAAACAATAGCTGTCTGCAGAAGCCATAGGCTAGAGCACCAAACCTTCTACTGCAAGGGTGGCCACTGGTCCCGCTAAAGCCATATGGTGACAAAAAGGCCATCGCAAAAATAAGATGTTAATACCTCACCATAAACTCATCTTTTCTTTGGTTGGTTCTTGCACAGAGAGGGGAAGAAATGGATCCAGTATCTTCAGCTCATATTGCTAGGCAACGCTCAGTACTGTTGGGGAGCCAGGTGGCTGCATCCAGGGGCTTGCTTCCAGATTAAAACCAGATATATATCAAAAATAACAGAGCCTATACCTATGCGGCCTCTGGGAGATGTGCTCATGTTCCGGATCTGGTTTGCAGAGCCAAGTCCCTGGAACCAGTTTCATCCACGCTGTCTGTAGATGCAGAGCACAGATGGGAACCAGCCATTCCTGCCCTGTACCCAAGTTTTCTTGCCCAAACAGACAGCTGACTTGCTCCAGACCAGAGCCAAACGAGCAGCCATCATGTGGGCAGTGCAGATAGTCAGCGAGTTAAGTTTCATTTGAATTTCCAGTCTCACCCGCTCAAGAGATTACAGGCAAAGCCAAAATCTGCTGTGATATTCTTGCCAAGGGTGAAGGAAATCAATAGGCTGCAGTATAGGCTTATGCATGGAGACATACCAAGTGTGCTTGGATGCATGGTTCCCAAATTAAACAGGGGAAACAAACAGGCCTCTGTTGCAAGCCTGAGAGCTGTTTGCAACATGCTTCTCGCTGTGCTTGTCAAATTGCCCTGGCTGACTGGAACAGCAGTCCCTCAGCCTCATCCTTGCCACCTTCTTTCTCTTCTCAGGGAAGGCAGAACTGATAAATGTGTCCTACTTCAGGCTGCTTGTCCCCATGCTGCAGCAAGGACAGTTCTTGCAGCCTGTGCCTAACTCCCTCAGCTGGCTAGGAATGAAGCTGGTCCTCTGGGTTCAAGCAAAACTGCAGAGGTCTTCATGGTGGTGGTAAAGGGAAACTAGAGTATCCTTCTTTCTATGGAGCCATAGCAAATGCAGATGTTTTCTACCACAGGAGAAATCCAGCCCATGGCATGCAAGTTAGAAATGCAAACCCAATTAATTTTGCTATTTACAGCAGCCCTGGAACAGAGGCAGTCAGTAAACCCCTCCCAAAACATTAAGAATTTGGGTGTGAGGATGAAAACTGCAACAAGAATCGATTCCTGTTGGACAGTTATAGCAAAACAACAAACCAAACCAACCAAACAAAAAAAACCCAAAATTAACCCCCCCAAACAAATAGAGAGAGAAGAGGAAAAAGCTGTTACTTTTTGCAGCTTCCCACTCAAAAGAGGAGCTGGCATCTTAAAACTGGCAACATTTCAGTGTCCCCTTAAAAGGCTACATCCTCCTTCCAGGCTAGGAAAAATGTAAAAGGCTATGTGTAATAGCACCCTCTGGTGAATCCTGTCATAAGAGTATCCCTGGCCCTATAGACAGAAGGAGGGATACAGCTGCAAACCATCCCGGAAGAGGGCTATAAGTGTAGGTGACACTTTGGAGATAAGGGGGAACTGAGAAAAGAAGAGACACCCCCATCTAGAAGCAAAGAGCACAGATCCATTTGATCCCGCCAGGAATCCCCAGCTGCAATGGCCTCCTGCGATACAGCTGTTGAGGCATCTCAGATTCAAACCAAGGAGTCTCCTGCCTTGGAGAGAGAGGATATGCTAAAATTTCCAAAGAACTGGCTTTCTCTCCCTTCCCTTCTTGGCCCTCTGCTCCCCAGCCCACGAACTGAGAGACTACCCAGGTAGAGGGGGAGCATGCAGCACGACACATGCAGCTGGAGAATCCGTTCCACAGACCGAGGCATTGCTGGAATTACCCAGAGCTAATTTAGGCTCTGGTGAATGCAAAGTGTGTGCCAGCAGGGGAAGAGCACATGGAGTTTGCCACCCAAGGTGGATTAAACCAGCTTGGAAAGTTTCACGAGAGAAAGCATTTCTTTGAGACAGGCTGAGCGGCTGGCTGGTAATTCAACCATAAGAAGATCTGGCCTGCATGCAAGTCTGCAAATAATACATACACTTAGTCGTGCATTTCCATCTCAGAGGGGAGAAGAAAGTGGAGAATGAGGGCAGCTCAGTGCAGGATCAACAACATTTCCAGCAGTAGAAAAATGCTCTGACTGCATACCCGTATCCTGCACTTTCTAAAGGTATTTTAAGGCCACCAAAAATGTGTAGTATGGGGAAGAGAAACCAGCCCAATCCCTCATTTACAGAGCCTCTCCCAATTGCTTCTGCTGAGGCACTGTCTCCAGAAGCAGCAGATTCAGCCCCCAAATGCAGGTCTGTTGTGCCATTTCTGTATTGCTGGGTTATCGTCAGGGTGCTTGACCCTAACTCCTCCATGCCCCTTGCAGGTTGTTCCAGGGGCTCTTGCCCATCTCCTGCCACGCAGAGCTGTAGCACACTCACCCTTGCTTGGACTACTCACGACGGGAGCACATGGGCCCACATTAGGACAGCAAGCCTGAGTTTGAGCTTTCTCCTCAAGACCACTTTATATCTTGGCCTGTGCCTTCTTGTGTGCAGTGCGCATGGTCAGCAAGTCCACAGGCTCAGACGCACCCTTAATCCCTGTTGCAGACACAGCTTTAGAGCGCAGGATTTGGCACCACAACTCTTGAAACACTTTCTTGTATTTTCTGCCCACTGCTGCTTCTGGACTTTCTCCTCAGCACAAATGCTCTCTGCATGAAGACACCTTAGGCTAGCAAGACAGAAGGAGATAGCACTTATCCTAGTAAATGATAATCTGGTGTCTCACAGAGGTCCACAGAAACCTGGATGGCTTAGTGGCTAACAGATCATGCTTTGGATCTGACAAGCTGGCGCTGCTGATAAATGCAAGGTGTACAGGGAGAGGGAGATGAGTCCACAGGTGGTGGCACCAGGAGACTCGAGGAGTGGATGTTCCCAGTGACCTGCTGCCCATCTCCTCCTCTGCTAGCCTTCAGCTGGAGCGCAGCAGGCAGCTCACACTGTTCTCCAGGTACTCTCTTGGAGCAGTGTAAGGGGTGGTCTTTCAGGGACCCCTGCTCCTCAAATTTCTTCTGCTCCTGAAACCACGTGGTTTTCCCAGGTCTGTGGCCCTTCTGCTGGAGAAAGGGCTTTTACTTTCTCTAAGGATAGGCTTAGTCTTGTCAGCACTGAGGGAGACAACAGGGACAGTGGCCAGAATAGATGCTTCAAAGGAAGACACCAGCAGCTTGTCCATGAGAGAAATTGATTTCTAGTCCCAAGGAAAAGGGAGAATAGGAAGATTGTCTTTTATTTTTGGGGGGCTTTTAGAGACTACAGTGAAAATCCAAAGGTTGGTTGTTGTGTGTGCTGTACACACAGAGAAGGTCCTTCCACTGTGAGTTCCAACCAAATGGGAAACGAGTTCAGAAGGGAAGAGAGTCCTCCAGGAGGTCAGGGAAAGAAGCAGAAAAAGAAACTAGCTTCCTTGATTCTCAGTGTGATTTATCTCAAGGGTAATCTCTTCCATAATATCTCGTTTTTCCCCAGTACATATTCCTAACTGTAAACGTTTCTGTTACTTGCCGAAAAGTTCATGTTTTCTCAAAAGCTTGTTGTGCTTGGCAAAAAATATCTAATGGCAGAAAACTCATCACTTACTCCTGATTGCTGTAAAAGCTGCTTGTGTGTGTACATCGGTCTACAGACTCAAGGAACAAGCAGCACATTCAATTTCCCACTTTTTTTCAGTTTCTCCTCACAAGCAGATCCTCTAGATCAGATCACATTGCCATCTTTTTCCAGTCTCTGTCTTTCAAAATATGAGAGAAGGCATATAGTAGCATATTGCTCGGCTTCAATGGTTTTCCCTTGATTCACTGCACAGGACAGCAAGTAGAGCCACAGGAGATCACTTACCTATTTCTAGCATTTTCTTCCCTTATACCTGCAGAAAGAGTAGGTGTGTTTGACGGAGATACCTACAACAATGCTAAGGTGGTTTGCAAAATCCTGTGGTTGACTTGATAACTGTTCTCTATTCAACTAAGTACACCGATCAGTCATGCAGAAATGCCGAAGGGTAGATAATATGGAGGCTAACTTTGTTCTTTTAAGAGCCTGACTGCATCTGCAAAGGAAGGACTAGCAAAAGCAAAACCCCTCCCATACCCAACAAAGAAATTTCCCCACTGAGCTGCATCTAAAAGTAGGTGGTATACACCACTAACAAAGCCTCTCTCATCTCCTGCTAACTCCAGCCAGCTGCCATATGAGCCCTACTGAAAAAAAAGCTTGCTGCCTGATTCTGCCTGCTTTTATAGATGCCCCAGTTGCCTAGCCTCACCTCCCTCACCTCCCTGTTCCCCTCTGTTTTCAATCAGCCTGCCATTTAACTCACCTGGGATGCAATTAACCAGGAAACTCCGCTAAAGAGTTCATTACATAGAGAAATTCCCTATCTCTGGTTTTGAGCTTACCCAATCACAACACTGAACCTTCCACCAAAATGTCCTTCCAGCTACAGAACTTCTTGTCCCAGAAAACTATGAGCCTGAGGTTTGGGTTCACAGCACTTTCCCAGGTGGGAGAAACACTCTGTCCTACATGAAATGAGACATGATCAATGGCCACATGTTTCAACTCTCAGTGGAACAATTTACAGGCACAGAGATCCAATTCAATCTGAGAACCAAAACAAAAAGCTCAATTAAAAATCAATAGAAAGTTAACTAGGCCTCTGCATTTCGCACAGTGCAATTCCTAACTGAACACTTGAGTATTTACTATTCCAAACCAGGTACATCCTTTTAAGCTCAGAATTCCCCACAGAGGTGCAGAGCTTGTAAACTTTTCTACCCAATTTTTATTCATGAAGGGGGAAGCTGAGGCACAAAGAGGTGAGAAATAGATCTAGGAACCTGCCCTGCTAATGTGTTACCCAGCATCCATGTTATCAGACAACATTGTCTCCTCTATTTGTTTTCCTTTTGGTAAAATAAAATATTTTTGCAAGTAATCAATGGAAGAAAAAAACAAACCCCAAACCTCAGAAGGCACAACCTCAAACTCCATTGTGTTACGATAGCTAGGATGGATCCTTCCCACTAGAGAAGGGTCATACTGAAGCTGGCATAACTCTGCTGGTGCTATGCAGGAGTCCTTTTCTGGGCCCTTTACCTCTGTTCGGTAAGAGTGAATTGCGTCAGCATTGGTCACCCATATCCATTTCCACACTCCACACAGCAGAGCTACTTGCCATTTTCTTCCTTATGATTATGCTTTATTATTTCTATTACATCAGTGCCTGGAGGCCTTGGGATAGACCAGGTCTCTATTGTATTCACTGCTGAATTTACACAATGACGTACAATCATGGCAGCAAAAAAGTTTCTGAAGCACAGTATGCTGTGAGCTGGAAAGGCATTTGGGGTAATAAAAAAGGGAAGTTAATGATAACATGTTCACAACCAAAGCACAGTGAAATCATTGTGAATTCCATTATGGGTAGGTGATTTAACTTCGATGGTGCATCACTGCGGGGAACAACCTTGATGTAAGTGTCATAAAGCTTGGCACAGCATCAAACCCACACGCAATAAAGCTACAGGGCCAAAGCACTTTGGCAGATCCTCTCCGGGCCTTTCCTTCCCCTTCCAAGCTTTTTCCTCATCAACTCCCTATTGTGTAAACTGTGCTTGAACATCATAGCTGTGCTAGAGGTGGGACACCACAGGGTTAGGACGAAGTTTGTTCTTAATTTTTCTTCTTTTCTCTTTTTCTTTTTTTATTTTCTTTTTTTTTTTTTTTCAGTCTTCTGTGTTTCCTGGCTCTTGTGGCTTGAAGTCACACCCTTGATGTAACTTCATTGCGGTTCATTTTTCTTGTGGTCTAATTAAATCCGGCTCCAGACAGAGTTGTGTGTTAGCAACAACAACAGGAGGAGGCAGGAATCCAGAGATCTAGGAATCGTCAGGAATGTCATGGCCTGAAAAGTGAAAAATCAAAGTAGAGGTAAAGTAGCCCAGGGAAAATGGAGGAAGAAAATAAGGAGTGGAGAAATTCCCTAACCAGTCCAAAGGCAATTGAGTTGCTTATCACAGTATTGATAATCGAGGGCAGAGTTGGGTGTGGTGGAGGAATGTGAGTTCCTCCAGCGTGGAACACAACAGCTGTACACAAGGTCCCAGATGAGTCCTTGCCATAAAGCCTTTGACGTTAACAGAATTACATCAAAGATGTAAATCCCACGGGGGGAAAATCAAATTAACTGCTGTGTTCTTATGAGGTGAAGGCTTTGTTAGCAATGGAGATGGGGGAAGGGTCCAAAAGGGAGAATTTGAGGGCCATCTCAAGGACTGAGTCTTTCTAAAGTGGTACAGTGGTAGTTCAAGCAGCTGCTGGAGAGAAAGGAAAGGAGATCATTCTGAGATAAAGCTTCCACTTGATTTTGGATCCTGGTTCACAATCCTCTTGTTTCTGGCTGTGAAAGTTCCAAACCCCAGCTGGAGAGGAGTGTTGTAAAAATCTCATTTACCAGGATAAACAGAATTTTAATGCAGAAAATAGGTTTTCTGTGTCATGAGTCTTTCTATTTCATTAAACCTTTTAAATACTGCTTGGCTATGTTACATTTATTGAAAGTTCAGAGCTTTCCTCTTGTGTCAATAACTGCTTGGCTCTGCAAAAAAACAGACTCCTAAGAGAACATAGTGTTCAGCTAGAGTAAAGCAGGCACAAGGGAGGAAAGCAATGTATTATGTTGCATGTATGGCTGAATCTCTTTGAATCAAGAGCTGGTTATTCATAAGATGCAAATCTGCATACCAACTCCTGCTGGACATGTTTGCACTGTGCAGATTTCTCTGTGCTGTACTGACTACCATCGCAGTCCTAGCATGGTGAAATACAGGGTGCAATCCTTATTGACCTGAGAGATGTAGGATCTGTGGTGGCTAAGAATGGAGAACGCAAAAAGTCTCTGTTTCCCTCCCTGTGGTGAAGATAAGCTGATGAAGTGATTTAAATGCTGAAGTGGGGTTTAAGACACTTGCTTCTATGCAATTCTCTGTCCTCAGTGTCTGATAATGGTAAGGACTTGAATGGAACATCTCCCACATTGGTGAATATTTCTGCTTCTCCATTCCTGTCAGTATTTATTTGTATCCCATTAGCTCCTAGGTGAGCTATCATGAGAAGAAATAAAAAGGTAACTGTCACAGAGTCAGACCTACAATCCATAATCCTGCACCCTCTCCCAGAGTATGGAAGGAAAAGAGAGTAAGAAACTCTGTCAGAGTCTGTCAGAGTCTGTCTGAGTGATCTGTTCCTTGGGATCTCCTCCCAGCTGCCACGGTTGGTAGTTCAGGGATTTCCTGAGCTGCATCTTGCAGCTGGACTTGAGACACTGTTCATCACACCTCTTGTTTTCCACAGATACCCATTCTGTCAGCCAGCAGAGTAACAAAGCACAGTCCTAAAAATATGGTACATTCTTGATCTGTGTTGTTACCTGTGATCCTGTGATGGCTGGTAAAGCTGTCACAGATACTGGATACTTGTAGAGGAAAGTAGTAGGCATCACCTCAGCCTGAATGTCTAAAATTTAGTTTTCTAAAGCTGAGCTAGTCACCCTAGTCTGCCTTTACAGGGGGGAGGGAGGAGGTGAAGGGTGGGGAGAGAAATGGGTACCTTCAGCCTTTCACCTGTGTCTGAGACACATAGCCCAAGATGAGATTAATTGCTCCCTGGGGGTGCATATCTGTCTCCATAGACAATAAATGGAGTCTAGAATCCTAAACTCAGCCTTCAAAATCAATGCCAGCAAAAACAGGCTGTTCAGTACTAATGAAAATAGATGCTTCTTCACCAGCAGCATAGCTAAGCCATCAGCACTGCCACAGGTTGTTTACCTGGGTTCAAAACATGACTGAAGAGATTTTAGGAAGAAAATACTTTTTCTGAAACACCATCTCTGACTCAGCAAAAGCCACAGAGGACTGAAGGCAGGAAGGGTGCTGTGAGGAAGGTTCACAGCATGTTTGCAGTGTCCTTGATGTTCTTTGACATCTGCTGGTCAGGGATGCCAGCACAACTGAACTTGTGGTCTGACCCTGACTTTGTTGTTCCTATGTTCATGTCTGGAAGCTTAAGGAGGGACATAAGGATCCTATCCCATAGCCCTGAGCAGGGTTGACTTCCCGAGCAATTCCAACATTTTAAAAAAATGGCTTTCTTTTCTAATTTTGTAGGAAAAGGGCAGACATTATTTCCCATGCACTAGAGTCTACTGTTTGATTTTCATTATTTATTTTTAGAGGGGAGAGGGATAGGAGAAATGAAAAGACCTTTGACTGTTTTCTGAAGCGAAAAACAAGACCAAAAGAAAAAAAAAAAAGAAGCCAACTGCCCTGAATTCTGGGAATTCCACTGCTACTGACTTGGATCCCAGGAAAATGTGGGGAATCCCTGCCATTCAGGGAAATCCCCCACTTCAGAGCAGTTTCCTGGTGCCACTGAGGATGCCTGGAGCATGCAGAGTTGCCAAGAGCTCAGCTGCTTCCCAGCAAGATGCTGATGAGGCTGGGGAGACAGGAGTGTTTTCACCAGCAAGCTGTCTTGGCTACTTGGAGGACTTCTGTTGAAGTAAGCCACTCCCAGGATGTTCTCAACCAAGGAACATTGTCTCCTTCCCTGCCCCAGAGGTCACAGTTACAGTAGAGAAGACAGGCAAAAAGCAGGAGGAAAGATGAGTCGCAGGAAATGGGAGGAACTAGCCTGGGCTTACACAGTATGTCGGGGTTACAGTCTGGACCTTCATCAGTTGAGTCAAAATACAGTACCTTGTCCACTGCTCCTCTCCACTTCATCAAGACAGCCTAGTGGCTGACTTAAGGCAAAAAGGGACAACGGTTTCCCTTTAAAAACCTTTCTGGTGAGTCACGTTGCATTTCGGCTGCTAACACCTTTCGTTAGTTCTCCGTTTTTATTTTTAAGATGTTTTATTATCAGTATTCTGCCACCACTGTTTTCCTTTTTTTTTCCCATGCTATCTTGCATGACTCCATTCACTGAGGCAGTCTCCAAACCTCTCCTCCAACATTAGCACATAAAGTCATTTCCCTTGTGAGGAAGCTGGGAACGTTCAGTCATTCTAGTTGAAGAAAAAGCAGTGGGAACTGTGTAGATTTTTTTCTTTTTCTTCCTTTTGTTGTTTTCTTTCCCCTTGGGCTGGTTAGTTGTGTTGACATAAGATTGTCCAGTGTTTACTTTTTTAATGGCAAATGGCTTGGTTGCTCTTCACCAGCCTCCAACATCAGCTTGGAATCCAGCCCTCTCGATGCCATGGATCCTCAGTCATCACAGCAACAGGTTTGTTGTGATGATGCCTACAAGCTTGCAGTTTAGTCTGACACTGGAGCTATGCAAGGCTCATTAGGAGACGCAAAATGTTGTGATGAGTGCCAGAAGAGCAAACAGCAAAATCCTGCAGTTAGGTTTGCCACCTCTTAGGAAAAGAGAAGGGTAAAGTCTAATCCAGACTTCTAATTGTTGCCTTACAAATGAGATGTGCAAATCCTTAAAAACAATATTGCATCTTTGGAAGTCATTTGTGTTCCAGAAGGGAAGTGGGGGGATGTAAAATTTGCTGTTAGGCAAAGGATTGACATCTTGGATAAAAGACACGTTCTCTTCACATGCAAGGTACTGGCTCAGCTGTGTTTCACAGAGAATTTCTCTTAGGCTAATGGGAAGGGACTGCTCGGGCTCTGTAGCACGTGTTATTTTTGGCTTCCATACTGAGATGGCCAACTAACTTGGGTCCTAACTCAATGTCTTCAGAGCTAGTGTCCTTTGAGTTTTCTACTTGATTTTCTGGATATGTCTTTACTGTCTGCTAACAGTGGCCTCAAGACTGTGCTTGCCTCCTGCCCACATGCTAAGTCTTTGACCGTGGCCTCTTGCACAGCTGGAGAGCATCCTTTCAGGCAGGTAGGACTCAGCATGGTCAAATCTGCCAGCTGGATAGAACAGGACTCAGCATGCCTGAAGAGGCAGTCTGCAGGCAGGCTGGAGGTATCTGTGAGGCAACCCAGGGTTCAGGGCGTGGATGGGACCCAGAGCAGAATAGGTACTATGTCTAGTTTCTCTCTTCAGGGACTGAGAGGCCTGAGAAGGTGGTGGGTTTTTCCCAGAGTGAGAGTGGCATTAATGCAAAGTAATGAACACTTGTATATGGTCTCCTGACAGCAAGTTTGCTTGTCAGGCCGTTCCTGAGAAATGCAATGGCATTTGTGAAATGGTGGTCCAGTCCCCAGACAGTTACATTGCTGTAGTCAAGGGACTACAGCATTTATTTAAACATTTATTTTAAAAATAAATGTCAGCTTCCCCATGAACTCAGGGGGGATGGAAAGGCAGGTTCCTCTGTTTCTGAAAGTCCCACCCACCTTCAGCTTGTTCCTTGAGTGCAAGTGGGCTCATGCTCTTTTAGCTAGAAAACTCTCATCATGTCTTTCTTTACAAGAACACCTAAAGGCAGAATGACATATCAGTCCAAGCTACTGGTATCTGTTGGGGGCAAAGCACAGTACTGTGGAGATGGAGGAATGTTGGCCTTCTTCCATGCCCAGCTGAGATCAGTCATCTATTTCTTCAGGAAATCAGTGTCTGGTTGCAAAAATTTTTTGTGTTACAAGAAGACAAACATCTTTTCAGGAAAAAAATGGTTTTTCCTAATGTGAATGTACAACACTGAACCCGGTTCACCCCATATCTCAGAGATATTGTGAAATAAATAATAAGGGTGTAATTCTAGCAGCCTTGACATGATTTTTAGCACTCATACCTTGTCTATCATCTTCATTGCACTGTGAAATACATCCTCCACAAATTACTCAAAGAACTGCATGTTCCCTGTGCACTCAAAATGAACTCCTCTGGGACTTCGCTCTTCAAGAGTTTAAAAAAAAATTCATCTGGGATGTTGAAAATGCCTCAGTCCATCTTTCAGAACTGCCTTGTAATGTCTGTACCCATCTGACCATTCTTGACTGTACATATTAGAAATTCCTAGATTAGGTTGTTCGGATCTTGTCAGATCTGTTAACCCAGTAGCACAGTAAATTTAGAACAGGAGGTAAGAGCTACCACTTCTTGTTCAGCAAAAACTCAACATGTCTCCAGGGCCCTGGGCCATGAACCTGCTGATCCAAAGAGTTCTGTTAAATACAGAGGTAAAGCAACTTTATATAAATGATGGTACAAAGGGACTATTTAATTTAGGGAGGTTCAAGTGGGTGCCTCTTAGCCAGTTCCAGATTTTAGATGACGACTCCATGCAGTGTTTCAGCTTTGCCTGGGGTGGGATGAGCAGTGGCTCTCAGGAAGCACGCCTAGTCCAAGAGCCCAATGCCCCATGTCACCCATGCTCAGAGCCAACAGCCCCTGTGGCCAAAAAGGGTGAGGATAATTCATGAAGGACAGGTCCACTGGTGGCTTCCAAGTGTGATGGTGTGATCAGAGCTTCCCACTGCTAATGGCTGGATGTCCAGAGGAAACAGGGAAGAGTTTCTCTGAACACGCTACATTTCCTGTAATCCTGAACTAAATATCTACCTTAGGCCTCTTGTAGGTAGGGAGGGCTGGGCTGACTGAAGAAGGATGCTCTTGTGTTCATCAGCTGTGTGCTTTTCTGCACCTAAACACAGCCTGGCCTTCAGAGCCAGGACGTACTACCACCTCTGGGTGCTCATGTGTGAGAAAGGTTCCAAAACAGGTATTGATGTTCTGCTGCTGGAATGCTTGCATTATCCAGAGCTAACTGAAAACAATGCCCAGCTCTTCTGTATTTCTTTATCTTTTTAGTTTGGAGTCTGTGTTTGGTCATATAAAGGGTGGCTTTTTAAGAAATCCACGAAGGCAGTAAAACCATAAATCCAATTGTCATTGTGCCCATTCCCCATAAAGCAATATCCACTTATAATCCTCTTGTAGCTCATTCCCACCGTTGTATTGTTCAATGCTTGCAGAATCAAATTCCTCTAAGGATGTTTGTACAGAGTGAATCGTGACAGTAATTCAGATTTATGCTGCTTAATTACTTACAGCCAATAGGGCATGTGACCGCAATTGCCATACTCGCTGAGATGTCTCCAAAGCTTGCATTGGGCCAAGCTGTCCAAGGTTGATTTGTTTTTTTTTTCTTCCATCAGACCTCACTCAGGCGACACTCCCAATGACTTCAAGACAAGAGCTTCCAATTGTTCCTGATTTTCATTAATCAAGCTAAAATCAGATACAGACCAAAGGGAGTTTGCCTGCTTATAGAAGGAGCAGCAACTAAGTCAAGAGAAAAGAACTTCTAGGTTGTATTGTGCTATCACCTTCTTCCAGTTTATTTGAATCAACTACCTGTTAATTTCAATCCAGAAATGGTCTAAAACATCACAGGGACTGGAACACATAGGTTCCTAGGTTCTTTTGAAATACAAACCTCTCTTACAAAATCCCTCCCACCCTCTGAACATCCACCCATACTTCAAAGGAAAATGTAAATGCTGGGGCCAAGGCATTACACCAAAAAATTGGGCAAAATTCAGAATTTTCATCCTGCAGCAAATCCTGACATTTCAATGTTTGTTTTTATCCCACATTGGAACAAAGAGCTGAAATGTCAAGACTTTTTCTCTGGGTGGAAATTTTGGGAAAAAAAAATCAAACAAACTTTCTTCTGGCAAAGTCAAAGCATTTTGCCTGACATTTTCAAACAAAGCAAAACATTTCAACATTCCTGAAATCAAAATGTTTTCTTGTGGTGTGTTAAAATGACCCCAAAATGCTCTGTTTCAAGTCACTTCAGTGTTCAAACTGTGCTTTCCCCTTGTGTTATAGCCTTCTGGGATATGTAGTTTGGAAGTTTGCTTTCTGCAGCCTCCATGCCTGGATTGTGTGAGTTGTTTCATGCCTAAAGACTTGAAAACCCATATAGATAATGATCCTTGCACAAGGCAAAAAGAGAAACATCTGCATTGCATTATAGGATAACAAAGAGTGTCCCATCTACTGAGAAAATGTCCTGAACTGTAATCCTGCACTGTTACTGGAAAGTAATTCATTACTGAACTCATCTGACTCAAAATGGTTTGGGCCAATTCAGAAATAAAATATTCTGTTGCGGGTCAGTGATTTCTTTTTTTCCAATGTGTATGGATTTTCCTCCAATTCCACTTACCATTTTAAAAAAATAGCAATATTTCTGCAGAGACTGGTTTCCTTTTGAGTTAAAAATGGCACATCTGTTTATGTCCAGGAAAAGAGGGAAAGTTGGGAATCTTGGTATTTTCTTGATGCTCAGAGCAGGAGGCAGGATTTAACGTCACTCCTGGTTTTAGCATTTCTGATAAGAAATTTAAGGTAGTTCATTGGGGATCTAGTTTTTTATTCTGCTTGAGCCCACCTACTTCTAAGGGGAGCCAGAGATGGCACAAGTCCCACTTGATGGCTGATATACCTAAAAATATGTGGATCTACTTGTAAGAGGGCTGCCTGCCATCACATGTGAAGGTTGTAAAAGCACAAGAACTCCAATCCAGGTTTGCAAGTTCTAGGCTTAGCAGGGTTGTGTAGTTTTACCTTCTCTTTGTGACACCAGTCAGATGCTCACCACGTTTCCTGCCCAGATCTGCCTTCCTTGTTTTCATGGTCTTCAGTGAGAAGACAACAGTTGATTACCTTAACATGAAAGTATCAAAAGTAAAGTAGTATCAGTAGTCTCTCTCCTGAGATTTCATAAATTACTGCCTTGAGATTTGGAGCACTCACAGTGCTTTCACTCTGACCATTGCCTAATGATAGCTCCCACTCTCTGTAAGGTCTTCACCCTATGGGCTGATATAATCCCTCCAGAAAGTCCAGCAGAGCAGTGCAAACTAGTAAGGATTAAGCACCCAGGATAAGACACCCTTACTGCAGGGTAACACCTTACTGCTCTTAAATAGGCTGCTGCTGGGTTACAGATCTTAAAATTCAAGTAATCATTCTGAACATGAGCTCTCCATTCTGCTTTGAACTTCTGCTTTAATACCCAGACTCATCCCATCTAATTTTAAGCGCTCAAAACCCTGCCTCTGTAGGCTACAAATAGAATCATAGAATCATAACATCATTCAGGTTGGAAAAGACCTTTAAAATCATCAAGTCCAACTGTAAACCTAACCCTGCCAGGTCCACCACTAAGCTATGTCCCCAAGCACCACATCTACACGACTTTTAAATACCTCCAGGGATGGTGACTCAACCACCTCTCTGGGCAGCCTGTTCCAATGCCTGACAACCCTTTCAGTGAAGAAATTTTTCCTAATATCCAATCTAAACCTCCCCTGGTGCAACTTCAGGCTGTTTTCTCTTGTCCTATCACTTGTTACTTGTGAGAAGAGACCGACACCCACTCGCCACAACCTCCTTTCAGGTAGTTGTAGAGGGCGATAAGGCCTGCCCTGAGCCTCCTTTTCCCCAGGCTAAACAACCCCAGTTCCCTCAGCCGCCCCTCACAAGACTTGTGCTCTAGACCCTTCACCAGCTTCGTTGCCCTTCTTTGGACACACTCAAGCACCTCAATGTCTTTCCTGTAGTGAGGGGCCCAAAACTGAACACAGTAGTTGAGGTGTGGCCTCACCAGTGCTGAGTACAGGGGGACAATCACTTCCCTAGTCCTGCTGGCCACACTATCAAGGCAAGGTCCCTCAGAGAGTGCTTCAGGTCTTAGCTGTGATAAACCTTCCTCAGCTGACTATGGAGGGAGGCTCAAAACACTCTCCCCCTAATTTTGCACCTTTGTTAGGAGCCTGGAGATAGGTGGGAGGAACAGAAGCATGTGTGCCTCCTCAAGAGTCCACTTTGGGTGTATAGGTGTCAGCTGTCTGAGAGGCAGTGAAGTATAGTTGATGTGTATTTTCTCAGCAGTATAATAAAAACCAAAAACCCATGGTAAAAAACTAGTAACATATTACATGTATCTTTAAACACTGAATTTGCATCAAATGCATTCACATTGTATTTGTCAAATTATGGCCACACGCGTTTGTTGACAACACGGTATGATTGCATGTTCCCCCACGGAAAGCAAGACAGTAACGCCATAGCTTTCAGACAGACTCTCCTAACAGCTGTACCATAATCTGCTGAGGCAAAACCTGGGGAAAAATCCACAGTAGTTATTCAGGCAAATACTGTGTTTGCTCTGTATTGCCCTTTCCCACTCTTTGTACATTGCCAGCCGTGGAATATGAGCTTTTGGCAAAGCAATGAGAGGGTCATATCTTTCCACACATGTGGAGATCACCTAACACACCCTGTGTACTAGCACAGTATAAATAACAAATATTAGCAATAATCTCATACTTCCAGTATCTGGTGTTCCCATGGGTGCTGGGCAGCTAACTAGTCCTTGTCTGGTACCATAATACTGCAGGACCTGTGTGAAGTGAGCATTGGCTCTGGTTTGGAAGATGCTGTTTGCATGTCTGTACTTTCATTTCATTTGTAGCTGACCTTTTATTTTATGAGTTAAACACTAGTAACGAAGAGGTTAAGGTACAGCTGGTGGTGTGAGTAGTTTCAAGCAGATTCCTTCTTTGATATAACAATGACTTTGCTGGAGGTGAGTTGTAGGGGACAGAGAAGGTAACACAGCCAGGCTGATGACATGTTCATAATATCTAATGATCACAAAATAGAGATTTCCATGAGATCATAGTTAGTCTCACACATATTCATTACAAGGAAGAATTTGGGCAGGAGATCACTTTTTTTTCTTTCTCCTCTGGCACTGGTCCTGAACCAAGAAAGGGAGAGTACAAAACATTGTGTGTGTGCACTGTTAACTTGGCACTGATTTCCAGAGTCCAAAATATCATATCCTGCCACTGCAAAGGGATTCATGCACACCTATCCAGCTGGAGACACATTTCACCTCTGGACATTCCTTTTTTGGTCAAATATGCAATGATTTTGGTAGGATCTCAGATCAGTTCCCAGTGAAATAAATAGATGATGATTACCTGTAAAGTGGAACTGCTCCTGAATGCAGCATGGTCAAGACGTTAAAATGCCCAGAGCATTTGGAGTGAATGAATCTTCATGAATCTTCATGAATCTTGTGGCTTTGTCAGATCTGTACCCCATGTGGAACAAATATTAACAAATACTTGAATATGAAAAAAACTAAAAATAACAAATATTTAAAAATACTGAATGTTTCCTGGCAAAAATATGTCCCTGTCCTACAGATGCTATTGTCAGAACACATTCATCCGCCTAACTGGCTCTCACTGCTCATTCTATGTAGAACAGGCAGAAACCAAATTCATCACTGTAAAATAATGTCAAATCCAAGGAAATCATAAAGTTGCTCTTCCAAGCTGATCTATTAGTCTGATTAGCAGGGTATCCTGTTCCAAACCTCCAGAAAAGAGGAATGTTTTCTAACAACTGTCAAGATTTCTTCTCACAATATCATGGCTGAGGTTTCTTTCCCTAGAGGACAAGATCTGCCTTCATGAGCAAATCAGGTCTAGGCTTTTACCTAATGGGGAAGAGGAGTGTTGTTCCTAACTCCTGATACAGTTATATCCTGACACAGGAGAAAGTAAAGTTCATAATAAGTGTCAAACTGGAGCATGTGTCCATAGATCCTCATGGATTATCTCCACCACAGTGAAGAGAAATAACCTGAATACAGGAAATATTATACAGTGAACCCCCCTGTTTCTTTAGCCACGAGTGAGGCAGTAAGCCTTTGATGCAGAGCTTCTGAAAAGAAATTTTTTATGGAGTCAGAGATTACTTTTCTAAGTAAACTCAGATTATGTCCATTTGCCATGTCATAAAGAACCTGATCTCCTAAAATGAACTTTGGAGCTACTGCATAACTAGTAGTTCTAATTGTGCAGGCCATAAGAATTTAATTAAAAAATCCAGTTGCATTACTTGCCCCAAAGAACTTTCTTCAACCCAGGGGACACAAATTCTCCATCCCATTGTTTTCCCCTCCCTAGCGTGCATTAGCCAAGAGAAACACAGTGGGACTGTCCCTGCAGTGGCACCATGTTACCTGGGGTGGGGTTGGCTGAGGTCTCTCTACTTCTTAATGATCTTGTGGAAAATTGACAGAGAATATGCTCTAAGATTAATTCTTCCAGGGTTCCACGATGAAGTGTGTTTGTCTTAATCTACCCATCTTCCGTAATTAACTCTCTCACACATTTGTCCTGGAAGACACTTGTTTAAGAGAAGCTAGAGAAGAAAGAATGGAGGAGTGGGGAGCAAAAGGGTTTTCACATCAATTTTTGGTATCTATTTATCTGGTTACTAACTTTGATTCTTTTTACAGCCAGTTGGTCCAAACTGAGCTCCTCCAAAGGGCAACTAGGAACAGGGTTGTCACTTAGATGACCATTTCTCTGCACTAAACTCAGAGGTACTTGATTATATTTGGTAGCCAAAGTTGTGTGGGTTGCCTACTGTCACAATGCCGTCCTTTTCTCCAACATGCACCCACATTAGGACAAGTGTGTCTTTCTACAAGAGCATACAACGTAATTCATTAGCAAGGATACACATCTTAATGAAAGCAGAAATGTAAATGATATCCAGCCCAGGGCCTTTCTCACATGATATTTTGTGAAAACCAACATGTTCCCTGCTGACTTTCGTTCTGCGGTTAGGAACAAGTGTGTGAGCTGCTCTAAAGAGGATTCTGGGGAAGTAGCCATCATTACTGGATTCAGATGATTGGAAGCTGAGTGATGTTGTGGTCACTTTGGTATCACTTGAGGAATTGTTTTATGCAGAGATGAGTCATGTTATTGGTGGAGCAGAACCTGACCCTAGGGCCTGCAAGCAGTGGGAAGAACAACCGTTGCACCACCCTCTAATAACACACAGACCCAGGCAAGAGTACTGCCCAGCCAAAATAAATTAATTGCATCATCTAGTGGATATTGTGTTATATCAAAGCCTCCTTCTCCCTTTAATAAGGGTAGTAAAAATGTCTCCATTAATTGCTTTCACTTCAACTAGCCAGTTTACACCTTCCAAGCCTGCTGAGGAAAAGAGCTGGTGAGGGAAGATATCTCATTCCAGAAGCACTAGCAGAATGAATTACTTGCTCTTAGAATTCTGTCACAGGGACTTTGTGTTTACCAGAGATGGCTAAAGTGTACCCAAGATTTTCTAAGCTTTTAGTGATTTGCTTTCTTTACCTCTGTCATTCTACCTGATGCTGTTCAGTAGCAGAAGAACAATGAGGCTATGACGGAGAATTAGACATGGCAGAAATCCCTCCCCACTTCCATCACCAGTATGTTCCAGGACTGGGAGTCGACAGCATCATTTGATCTTTCAAGGAGAGAAAAGAAACACAAAAAAGTTGCCCTTGGAATTTGGGGCATTTGGCCCTCAACCAGACACATTTGAGCAAAAAAATGATGAATGAAAAGGAAAGAGCCTGGCTAAGGTGAACTGAGAAGCCTATGCTAAGCCATCCTGGCATTGATGGGAGCATGCAGCAAGGCAAGAGGCTAGAAGGCTAGAAGCACAAGTAGGCAACAGGCTGCAAAACCAAATGAAGACGGAGGTTCTAGTGCAGGGACAAATGTAGAGCTTTCAGGAAGTGCGGAGGTAAAGGAGCAGGGAAGACAAACTTCTGTTGGGAAATCTGTCTCTTCCTCCACCCCAAAACCTTCAGAATATGGCTGAATCCCATCACTGCTCATGGTATTCACTCTCCAAATTTCTTTTATGCCTCTCATAAATCCTTGTTTGGACTTTGATCCACCCAGCAACTTTTTCCATTTTGACTTCATCACCCCTTTCCCAGCTGCCCTCCACCCCACCCAGTCTACTGGCTGGTCTGCAGCTTCCGCACTCTCCTGTACTTTCCTCTCAAGGCTCTGTGTCTGCCTTGAACTAAGATCCCTGATCCTCCCTTTCTAGTGCTGAGACCCAGCCTATTCTACTGACATCTCTGATGGCTTCTTTCTTATTTACATATTCAAAGTCAGAAGTTCCCAAAGTTTTGCTCTTAACAGAGAAGAGACATTAGGGTATGAGATGAACAAAGCTGAATTCATATTTAAGACAGTATTTTTATGTTCAGTGGAGATACCATGATATTGCTGAACATGTATAATGGTACCATAGGCAGAAGTAGACAGAACATCTGAAATTCATACTGGACTGGGACTGACACAGCTGGAGGAGATCTATATTACCTATGACTTGAAGATCAGCTAATTCTGTCAGTGTTGGTTATGATTAAAAAAGGTCCCTTCCTTTGGGAAACCTGGGCCAAGGGACTGAGATACATGTTTTCTGCTGAATCACTGTGATGTGTGTAGCTAAACTGTCTCAACGTCTCAGCATATTGGTATCCTCCTCCCAGACTAATTTCTTATTCTCTTTAGGTCTTGCAATAATCTTCTCCCTTCTGTTGTGCCAAATAAGATCCTCCTGCAAATTCTTTCTGCAAGACCTTTCAGCAGTTGGTTATTTTAGATCCCTGTGCAATCTCAGCTGGGATACCTGTTGAGTACAATAGGATGGACCAGGTGCATACATTCAGTTTCCATTAACATAATGCCAGTAGCAAGTCTCTTCTTGCATGGTTCCAGTGGGAAACAAATGTAAGATGAATTGCAGAAGAATCCTACAGTGATGGAATCAGCTAGGCCAGACACCCAGGACAACACCATCTGCCTCACGCAGAGACCAATGGTTGTGGGCATCAGCATGTGAATCCCTGGGAGCACAAAAGAGCAGATGCTTCAAACCCTTTGAGGTTGACCCATTGCTGAGCAACGTTTCTAGTGTTTGGCTCTGCCTCAAGACAAGCCTTGAGTTTCATGCATTTATAAGGGCAGAAGTCAGCTCTGATAGAATCAGAATGGGTCGCCTGAAATGAAAGCTCAGCATTGGGTGTGTAGCAAAAAACATGCCAGATGTCCAACTGGGCAAAACATGAAAGAGGTGTGAGTGGGTAGGAGGCATGAAACAAGCCTTTCCTCGTTGCTTGCTACACAGCTGGTTGAAATGTGTCAATACAGGTATTTCAGGGATTTTGCAACTCTCCTCTTACCCTGGTAGGGGCCCTGAATTTTGGACACGCCTGATTCCCGTTCAGACATATATGTGTAAACCCACATCGGAGCTGGAAACATATGGTATCTGATAGAAATTAGATTGTCTTAAAACTTGGAAGAATACTTACTGCTGCAGAAGCAAAGTGAAGGGACCCCTGATCATGGCTGTGCATAGACACAGACTTCATGGCAGACCCAAAGTTTCCCATTCACCTCTGTGACCAGGATGAGGGTGAGCAGGCTTTTTGCAAGTAGAACATGAATGATACAACACACTAGTAGATATAGGCAAGTAAATGAGGGTTTATATAACTGATTCCCATGTTGCATGAAATGATAGTGTCATACCAAAGGGGTGAGAGTCTTTCAAATGGAAGGTATGCTCATAGAAGCTGCTGAAATCAGAGACCAAACCTGATTTACAGACCTGGGCAGGGTATATTCAACAGGAGCTATTTGCTTTGTTTGTCTTCTCAGAGCAGTCAGATGGAGTTCAGCAGGACAGAGATGTTAAAACTGGACTGGAAGAACAAGCCCAACAATCCTCCTTCCCCCACCCCCCCAAAAAGAAACCTTTCCTCCATGATGCACTTATACACATGCACAGAGTCTTTTCCTCAAATGGACAGAGACTCCGTGACGCCAGAATAAATGAATTTCATCATTTGATGGATTTTTATCTTCAATCAAGGTGCACCTCTCCCTTTAGCAGAAAAGCTGTAAAAATGTCTTGATTAAACATGGAAGCTCCAAGGTGATTCTTCTGACTGAGTAGTGAAATGGCTGGAAAGTGACCTCCAGGTTAACTCCTTTTAGGTTCCTGGCCCTGAAGCTGATAAAAGAATCCCCCATGAGAGTAGACCATTGTCTTTTGAAACCCAGTAAAAAAGAAGATAAACACAGATGCTTTCAGTTGTCAGGAGAGAGGTGACAGGTCAGATGGAGAGTGCATGCATGATTTTTTTGGGGGGGAGGGGTTAGTCCTAGGATCTTGGATTGGCATTTTCTTATCAGCAAATAAAGGACATGAGAAATACAATCCAAGAGGGTTTTCCCCTAGGTGTTTTAGCAGTCAAACCACTGCCTTGGTTTGCTCACCGCAGCTGGTGCTGTTGATAAAGCAGGCCTTGCAACATGTACTGAACAGACTTTGCCCGGCAGGCTGGGTCAAACCCAAGCACATGAATGAGCCCAGGAGAATAAACTGCCTATCTGACACTCATTTTAAGAATATCCAGGTGCTCCTTGTGCCTTGGAGAGGTCCCAGACCTCTAGCACGCTTTAATGGGTGAGAGAGAGGAATCACAGTCACATCACAACCTCGTGGGCTTGTTCTGAGAGTAAGCAGAGAGGCTCGTTCCCTAGGGCTGTGAGGTGAACAGTTTTAAAATTCATACAAATATGCTATATTTAGCAGAAGAACATACAGAAGCTCTTTGCTAAGCTGAACTGGGCCTTGTTGGCCTTTATGGCATAACCAAGCCAGGGAAGTCTTCTCCCTGGGGTGGTGGCTCTCAGGCCAACTATGGCTAGCAGAGCACATGGTGGCATGAAGTGCCCTGCTGTACTGCCCCAGTTTGTCCTTCCTTTCCGCACAGCATTTGCTGGCACCTGAACTGCCTTGTCATCACCCAGCAGAAGTGTGGCCAGCCAAGGGAGTTACCCAAGCTGGAAAAGTTACCGCTCATCCTCTGCACCCAGCTGACCATGCAAATGCTCCTCGCTCGCCCTACTTGTAAAACAGTCGCTCCAGTCATCTTCCTGTGGGTGGGAAGCAGGCAGCCTCCGGACCAGCCAGGGGCCTGCTGAAATGGCTGGGTAAACCTTCGTGTTTGTAATTTCTCCTCCTACCCTTTTGTCCGGCTTGTATCTGTAAACCATAACTCCTCAGTGTGGGAAGTCTCTCCTACCAAACACAGATCCCAACACAACAGACCGGAGTGCAGCCCACAGGTATGACTTGAACGGTAATGCTAGTGGTAAAAGCCTGATGACCCCTTTTGAAGAAGTCCAAATATTACATCTTTCATCCTAACTGAATTCTAGTCATGCAGTTATTACTTCAAATTACTCTGTAATTTCAGATGATGGCATTCTACCCTTTTGGCCTTACACTGTGAGAATGATGTTGTCAGTTGGTATTTACAGGGTGAACCCTTCCTGCAGATGGACGGACAAATGACCAAGAGCAGCCCCATGTGGATGAAAGGTTAGGTCCACCAACAGCTCTCTGGGGAGTGATGCAAGAAAGGCTGCATCCATGCCCGTAGTCTTCACACCGCAAGGAGATCATCTTCTCTGGAGACCAGCTAGGCTGGAGGTACAGCTACAGATACTAAAAGCTGCCACCTGCCACATGTAGAGGAGGCTCTAACCTTGGCAGCCATCTCTGTTTTGGGTTTTTAACCATAGCTCTCCCTCATCAGGCTATTGTTCATCACAGCTGGTAGAGCAGAGTTTAAACATGAAGCTTGATCCTGACAAAAAAAAACAACTCCCCCACCTCAAAGAGAAAAAAAAAAAGTGTGGCAAAGGTCTGCCCACATGTATTCACAGTTTCCGTAGAGCAGACAATGTCTTTCCCATTTCCAGTGGTTGATGGGATGTGGCATTCTTTCTCTGGCATCCCTAGCTGTCAGTATCCAGACAAACAGACCTAGCCCCTTGCTTCACTCCCCCTCTTCCTCGATGAAGAGGCAGCAACATTACCTTACATAAAATCCTGGAAAGACAAAAGAAAGCAATAGCTGAATTCTGCCTCTCCCAGACTGTGGTTGAGCGGGCGAGACAGGTAAAATACATCAGGTCACAATATCTGTGAGATCAAATTCTAGCTCTCATCTGTCTTGGAAGGGCTGACTCTCTGTGCTGGGCTGTGTTTGTGTGTGTTTTATTTGACCACACTTTGTTTTATTTTATTTTATTTTACTCTACTCTCCCTCCCTTGTTTGAGAATGTCCACAATGAGTATGAGAGCTCTCCAGCTCAGATTTACAGCTGCACAGAAAGCAAGATTGTTACTATTTATAGTCATCTCAAGTTTGTTTCATCTGCCTACACAATCAATTAACTTCAGCTCCAGCTAATTTTGCAATCAGCCCAAGAAAAATGTCTCTGGCATAATAGCTTGTTTTCTCCTTCTTCTCCCTGGAGCTATAAAAAACTCTGTTCCCCTTTCTTATCCAAGTTCTACACCTGAGTACAGCACTAACTGGACTCATACTCCATGTCTTTTGCCTCTTAGCAGCTTCTTCCTGGCTGACTTGACAGAAGAGCATTTACTTTGCATGATGGAGACCTTTTTTTCCCCTCTCCAATGGAGGTTTGGAAAGAATAGTCCACCATTTATTTTTCCATCAGCTAATTGCAAATATTGAAAGTGTCTAGACAGGGGGAAAATAGCTTTATAAATCATCAGCAAAAGGAATTTCAGTGTTATCTTAAATCCCACACAAATACTTTTTAAAGATGTTCAGTAAATATATATTTGTATATAGAAAAATTATGCTAACCTGGAACTCAGGTTGAGTGCACATCAGGAATTTAAATGTGCAGGGGAGGGAATCACAGAACAAGGATGTTGTAACCATCCCACAAACAAGCAATAAAATGCAGTAGATTAAAACTGAAGGTGTAGTGAAAAGCATTGCTGAAGATAGTAACTTGGGACAACTCTTCAGTTCCTCATTACTGAAGTCTTGGACTTCAGCAAAGCCTTGTCAATCTCATCTGAGCTAGGCCAGGGACCTAAGACTAAAATGGCAATGCAAATTCACTTGAGTCCCACTGCACCTATGAACTTACCATCAATCATACAGTAAAGAAAAGAAAGGCAAGGGAAAGGAAGGACAGGGAAGACTCCACACCCTTCCAACTGGCCAGTGTTACAAACTGGTAGCTCACAAGTGGTATAACCTGAGGAGAATCATTAGGAGTCTTTGAACAGCAACGGAAACCTGTGTTGATCCTGGCATCACAGCTCCTATCAGAGTCACAAAGCGGAGGGATGTCTCCTCAAGCCCCAGTGGTGACAAGGGCAAACTTGCAATTCTACCTAGTACTTAATGCCAATATAACCAGTAGGGCTCACAAGGTGTCCTCTAGTCCGTCTTATCCCATATAGTAGGATCAGAAATGCTTAAATCAGTCCTGGTAGGTGCTGCATAAATCTGTCATTTAAAACCTCCATCTATGAAGGTATTGCTCCCTCTTTTCCTGAGCACTAAAAAGTATCTAACACCTCTGTCTAGTGAACAAAAAAAGAGAGGCCAAATTAGTCTACTACCTCAGCTGGTACAGGTTGAGTTGTAAGCCCAGGAGTTTGCACACTTACTTCTGTAAGTTAGCTTCCAGAGGGTCATGGACTGAAAGCATTGCCCTTTGGGAGTCCAGTTGCAAAGGATCTCTCAGCTCAGACATGAGATGCCTGTGGTTTTTCAGTAATTCTACATGCCCAAGACAATTTATTTAGAGAAACAAAAATATTGTTTGTCCTTGTGGGATAAACTATTTACTCAGTTCCTTTAAAACTGTCACATCTCTTTCAAAATGCTTGAGGTTTGTTTTGGTTTGGTTATGGTTTTTTTAGTTTCTTGCTTAGCAGAAGAGAGAGTGTCTTGAGGAGAAAGAAAGGCATGTGTTATATACTCACTGAGGACGGAGGGAGAGGGTTTTTCCCTCAGAGGGGCAACAGCCTCAGGATAGCCTCTTGCCCTTTGGATTACTGTTTGAGTTTGGGCAGAGCTGAGGGCAAAATATGCAGATAAGGATGTAGGAGAGGCTGTGAGAGTATGGAGTACAAGGAACAGAAGGGGGATGTGTGTTAACAGCATACAAGAAAAGGTTTAAAACAATGAAACCTTTCACTGATGGTCTAAAGCAGTCCCCACTAACCCATCCATGATGCATCCCTCCATGTTTTGGCATCTTGTCTCTCCTTTCAGTTCCTGTCATCCTCAAACTGTGGTCCGCATGTGGCTGAAGACACACAAGGTCATTGTGAATGTGTGAATGATATTTTTCCTTTAAGGTTTGATAAGGTACATCACAAGCTGCAAATGTTTTAGGAATTATTTAGTTTGCTTGTCTAAAAACATATTTGCCTTTCCTTTCCCTGGCAGCAGTGCTCTGATTCTTTATGGAATTGGGGATCTGTTCGGCTTCCCTGGAATCAGGATCACATCCTTGCCATACCCCGCAAAGCTCTGTCTTTACTATGTGCCACTGCTAAATAATGCTGTAGGAACTATGACTTCTTCTTCTTCTTCTTCTTCTTCTTCTTGGTAATGGTAATCAGGAGCAAACACATTTCATTCCCCAGCTCTGCAGGCTCCCAGGAGCAGCCACCACTCATCAGACATCCGCAACAGCTGTCCTTCCTGCTGGGCTCTATTCCAAGAAGTGACAACTAAGCCCCAGCCCTTAAAACCTTTGAATTTCAGGGGAAATTGATACTAACCTCCATACCTATAATCAGCCAGATGGGAGTTTCTGACCCTTCAGAAAAGCCAGATTATGCTGCAGGTAATATCTGAAGACATGGCTGTAGCCCATCTTTTAGTCTTGGGATATTTTCTGTCTGCATGGGGAGAGAGAGAGAGAGATGTTCTGAGATCTGAGGATCACTCCTATCACCAGCTTGTTCTGCTGCTAGATTTGGAAGTTAAGACAACACATGAATGGAAGAAACCATGTAAGCTGAAGGAAGAAACAGGAGTCAGTGGGGACTTTGTGGCATTCTTGGAGGAGGAGAAGAGGTGTTGGCTGCTGCTTCCCTAACAGTGAGCTGGTAATTTGGCTGCTGGCCTCACTTCTGTGACATTATGTTTACAGAGGTTGCTATAGGAGTACAGCAAGTTCCTTTGAGCTACAATTGCTTCAGATCTGCCACTAACACATTAGAAAGTCTGTGGTAGATAGACTCCCTGGCTGACATCTGTCGAGGACGGAAGAAGTCAGAAGCAGCATTTTCTGCTTTGCATCTCAAAGTTGTTTCCAAGCACCATTCCACTAAAGCTGGGAGTCCTCCACCCCTTCGGTCCCAGCTGTTCACTCCCTTCATCCTTCTCCATGATAGGAAAGAAACGTGCCCTAAACAGCAACACAAAGGGGTCAGAGCATGGACCTCAACCACAGTGGTGGTATGACATGGAGGGAGAATGTGCTGTGGTTCAGAGGCTGGAATGAGCAGCAGAGGCTGCATGGTGCCAGAGGAACTCTTACAGCTGGTGTATCCAATATCATCTGTTTTATCAGATTGCAGGCTTAGCTGTTGATAGCCTCTGAACCCCATTTTTTCTCTACTTCACGCTTTATCTCGCCCTTTTCAGTTGCATAAAGAGTATTAAAACCAGCTATAAAAGCTGGGGGGAGATACAGAACTCATATTTCATTGTCCCAGAATAACTGTCTTGCTCAGACCCACCAGAGCTTTTCTTATCCATTTATACAGCCATGGGCATTATCAGACACAACACACTTGGCATTGCTCCATTGGCTTTAACCAAAAGACCAATCTGGTTAAACATCTCCATAATCCACAAGGCCAAATGAAGTTGTTCCTGGCCTGCTGATAGAAGTTGATGAAAGGCTCTCCATGACTGCATACATAATCCTTGCTGGATTGCATTATAAATCTTTGATGTTGATTTTCCTTGATCTTTCCCCAAGTTCAGTCCAGCTCAGAGAAATTTGCCATCTCTGGAACCCACCTTCTGAGACAACTCCAAATACTGGGTTTGGTAAGTTAGAAAACCTACACAGCAGAGTTGTGAGGCTGTATTATTTCAAAGTCTGTTGTTTGGCTTTCTACTGTCTAAATCAGTCAGTCACTTTCAACAGGAGGAGGGAAGAAGGTCAGGTGAAGTGATGTTAACAAGTCACATGAGACAAAGACTTCTTTGGCTGATGAGCCTTAACTGACTTCGGCTTGCATATGTCTAACCACCTTGTAGATTAAGCCAGGATGAGCCTGCTTAACTCTTGAATGAAAGACTTCTGAGAAGAACTATGCTGAAGTTTCTGAACTATCTTGGTGTTTGTGTAGTACACTTTAAAATATATTAGGAAACTAAAGCACACTTTTCACAAGGGCTGAAGATGTGCTTCAAAGCCCTGGCTAGTTTGCTAATGTGGTAACTTCTGTCTCCTTCAATTTCCCATATAGTTTGATCTTGATACAACATTCTGCTTCACTTCCTGCTCTGGAGTATGACGAGCATTTAACTCTGCTGTACAAGAGCTGCTGCTTCCCACACTGAAGATAGCTGCATGATCCTTACAGATAATATGTTTCAGGACGAAATGCAGCTACCTCCACAGGACCGCACATCTGCCTGTCTTTGTCCATGTCCAGGACTCACGAGATGTGGAACAATGTGGTTTGAAAGAGAATAAGAGTGTTTTGGTGGAAAAGTTGCAAACACTTGTGGCTAATTCCTGTTCCACTCCCGTAAGCTGCTCATTTTCATTGTGTGGATGCCTTGTAGAAACCCTGCTCTTAGGTGAGATACTGGCCCCTGCCATCAGGGATTTGTTTCTGGCATTTCCGTATTTCCCCCCATTTCAAATGCCACCATAATCTACTTGAGACACCCACCTCATGAGAGAAATTTCCACTGGAAGGTGATCCAGAAAGGAAGACAGCAGTAGTCAGTCAGACCTCTCTCATGATGCTCATTAAGGGAGGTGGATCAGCTCATTCATGTGCCTGAAGACGACCATGTGATTGAATTTAAATAATAATAACAAAAATTAAAAAATCCACTGGCTACTACAGCCTGTGAGAGGGGGAGAGAAACTTTACACAAAGGCCTCAAGGCCATCAGGGATTTAGTCAGCTCTACTACAACAGGCTGAGCAGGAAGGAGGGATAAAGAGCTCAGTTTTCCCAGGAGGGATTTGTTACATAGCTCTATCGTTTCTTTCAAAGCTTTCTTTGCTCTACCTGGTGCAGGCACTGGACATGGGCCAGGTGCCCTTTGTGCCCCTGGATGCGAATCAGCCAGGAGCTGGGGGAAGCCGAAACTGCAATACAAGCAGAGCTGCCAATGCACTAAGCTGAGCCGCCAGTGTCAGCCCTGAGGATGAAGGTTATTCTTCTAGTGTTTGATGCCAACTGGCACAGCCTCCCTCTTCTTCCTTCACACAAGTGTTGCCTGCTTCCCCCTCCCCCTCCACAGTATTTTGCCTTTGAAGTCACTTCATCAAGAAATTCTTCCTCTGTCAGGATTAATCTTCCACCTGCCAGGCCATGAATAGCCACCTTTTTGTGTGTCTGCAGCACGTTGCCAAAGAAAGGGAGCAGAAAGGAGCATGTAAGCCTGGCAGAGGTAAATGGTACAAAGGATCACCAAGAAATCCTACCCATACCTTTAACCCTAAAGCAACACAAGGTACTTGCCCCTCCAAAGCCCAGTCCCACATAGGGTTTTCTCTAACCTGGTTACATTTCAAAGAGGTCTCCAAGTCATAATCCTATGTGGCCAGATGCCTACAGAGAAATTTTCCCCTGACTAAATCCATGGTGAGAGCAAATAGCCAGGTTCTTGACACTTAAAGGAACCTGAATACATATTTCCTAGAAATAGAAACATGCCTGAACCAGGATCTTGGCTGTGCCAGGGAATGCCTTTCTCAGTTCTTCACATGGAAGCTGATCTATGGTTCCTAGACATCTCTGATATTCCTTGGGGTTCAGACTAGTGGTTATTGGCTTGGCAAATCTGTTCCCATGATCTTTAATTATTTCCTGTAAAGCTGAACTATCTGGATATGAATTTTGAGGAATATCTGGATCATCTGGGTATCTGATTGCCCTACAACCACGTAGGAGATATCCAAGAAACACTTTGGATTTCTAAGAAACACTCCCTTAGCTGGAGACCTTGACAAACTCAAAGCAGACTGAGTTAAAATCTAATGATATGGAGCATCTCCTAGGACATGTGGATCCAAGATGCTTCATAAGAAGTAGGAGTTGAACTAATACTTTTGATTCTTTTAGTGAGTATTCTAGAGAAAAGACTATTGATTTTTGTGCAAATAAGCTACCGTGGCTCCTAGTAAAAGAAGTCTTTCATGACTGCATATCCCAAGCAGGACAAGACATTTTCTTGGTACAGCTCTAAATACAGCCAAACCAATTTGATTGTATTGTTAAAAAGGATCTAATTCTAACGCTGTTCCTCTGTGGTATAAACATAAAGACTCATGTCTCCACTTTTTCTATTTCTTTGAGACACAAATGAGGAATCTTTCTAATGGTGTTCTGGTGGTGCAAAATCAGGGTGGAGTAAAAGTTTGAATCACATCCATGTGTACCCCCCAGGCTTCAGACTGGAGCGGGACAGGAGCTGAGGACTCATATGGCAAGTTGAACTGAGAAGACGGCTTTTATGGCTGAGTAATAAACTCATGAAAATTGGGGGTTTAGTAACAAAAATGTTGACAGACCTTTAACTTTAGTGGTGCTACTGGGCACCGCTATGTGTAAAAAAGAAATCTTTCTGCACTTAAAAAAATTATTAGCTGTAATTTTATCTTATTTTTTTGCTTTCCATATATAGAATATGTGCTAGGGAAACAAGAACACTTTATGCCCTGTGAAACCAGAGAGCTTTTTTTTTTTCCTAGAGGATTTAAGGATATTCTTTTTTAATACATGCTTTGTTTCTCAAGCTCTGGCATGTCTGAAAGTCCAGCCCACTCCTGCAAAGTTCAGTGGGATTGTTGGCTAATTTCAGTGCAGCCCTACAGCCAGTCTGGAAAGTCACTTGCTGACGAAAGGCACACACCGGAACGACTGGCTCAGACAGAAGGGGAGAGCCTTGTTTCCTTCTCTTTGAAACACATCTTACTCCATCCCTCCCGTCAGCTTGTGTGTTTTCCCAAATTAGATCAAATCCTGCCAGCAAAAATGACGGAGATCGACTGACTTTTACCCAATTACGAACCAAGAAGGTTGTCTCGGGGTCTCAGAAACAAGCTGCTCCCCAAGACCGACTCCCTAATCTTTCCTGTTGTTTCTGCAAACCCTCCTCTGCCTCTGTGGCTCTCCCAGTGGCCTGTGACACTTGCCAGTGGTTTGGAGCAGAGACCAAACCACTCACTCCTGCCCCAGGAGGTAACACCACCCTCTCCAACAGTTTCCTCCTACAAACTTTGCTAATTACTCTGGAGTAGGAAGCTCCCTGAGTGAATTACCTTCACCTTTTGGAAAGAGGCACCATACTCTCCTCGCTGCCCCCCTCAACCTTCAGAAGCTGACATCCCTTGCCAGCCAGCAGTTTTCCCTTGACAAAGATGTTCTCTTTGTGGGGGAGGAAGAAAGCACCGGGAGGTGTTTCTGCATGCTAGCTGCTCACCAGCAACTTCTTTGGTCACTGTTGGTTGTAGCCAGCAAATGATAATGCCTGGGAAAATGAGCGTCACCCCTCTGAGGCCTCTTCCCCTTCACAAACCAGGCTGAACTTTTCTCTCCTTCCCTGGCTGCAACCACTGAGGGGCTGAGGGATGCAGGGCAGCCTGCCCAGGGTTGGGAAAGCCAGCTTTGTCTCTGACCAGTGGTAACAAGCACCACAGGAGAGGAGAATAGCTCCCCACACTATGAACAGGACTCCATGCATGGTATTTTACCCCTGCTCACCATGAAACCTTTTGGTTGGCAGGCAGGAGGCCACAGCACAGCCAGGAGGTCATCACCAGCTTGGTCAGAGCAACTTCCTGCTTCAGACTCCAAGAAGAGCCTGAAACACAGCAAGGCACACGCCTTGAGTCTCGCAGGATCGCTCAGGTCACTGTATGGAACAAATCAGCCTGAAGTAACACAGACCACATTGAAGATCTGCAAACCATTACCCATAATGATTATTCAGAAAGGGAGCTGGCATCAAAACCCTCCTCCCTCTCCTCCAGTCTAAATCTCTCCCCTTCCCTTCTTCTTTCACTCCCTGGTGCTTTCAAGCACAAAGAGTATCTGAGGATTGTTTCCCTCCTGGTGTGAGTCATCAGAAGTCAGCTCAGGAGCAAGACATGGTGGAGCCACAAGGAAAGGCTAGCAGGAGGCAGGGAGCAGAGAGACATGGTGCCACTCAGCTGTGCCCATCCTCCTCCTTGTGGAAACATGTTCCTGGTTGGGATAGGAAAGCATGGAGGCAAACATATGGGGAGACAAGGACCATGAAGGCATCTCTGTTCTGCCTTGCTGACATGACCAAGAGGGAGGGTGATCAATCCCAAGAGTAAAAACATTTCCTTTCACCCAAGAAAACAATGGATGGTGTGATGTCTAAGGTTTTGCAATTAATTACCTTCTGGTTTGAAAACATCTTAGACCCCTCCCTCTCCTTTCCCGAGGTGGGAAGTATTCACTTGCTGACACCTGCACCTCCCCCCCCATCATTCCTTGCATTTTCAATAGCAAATATATTCCTTTTCTTTACCATTAAAACAGGAACGTGGATGAATGCATTTGGAAACCTTTACTTCTCCTGTTGTAGTGCCATATACACAAAGATATGCAAGAATAAAAGCAGCACAGAGCTTGGGGGAGCAGAAACTTTGGCTGGGGGTGATGCAGAGTGCAGAAAAGCATGCAGAAATGTTTGACTGTACCTTTGACTGAGAGACTGAAGAACTCTTCTCTGGGGCTTGTTAGAACTGTAACTGTCTAATTTAGAAGAGCAGGATAGGATGAATATTTTATGAGGGTTTTTCCACAGGGCTGTTAACATTTAGCAAACAAAAGACATCCATGATTCATTTTCCTTCTCACAGGGGGCAAATGAGTTAACAGATGTAACAAGGGAATTAAAAAGGGATGTTCCCAGCACTGAGAACAGCTGTTGCCTTTAGCAGGTACTTGGTAAACCAGAGCACTGAGGTCCATGCAGCACCTATAGGATGAGGTGGGTCTAGCTTGCAAACTTGTTTTCTGCTCCAGGGTCCCTGGGTAAGCACTGCTGGTCCCAGTTGTAGGACTTAGGTGTCTAAACACCTTTGACAATCTATGGCTATGCTCCTTTTCTCTAAAAAGGTGAAGGAAATCTGCCATCCGTCTCCTGATCTAGTTAGATGGTAACTCCTGGGCTGTGGTCAGCATGACCCAGCTAGTCATGACCTGACTCCAGGTACTTCCCCAGGTGCTCATCCTGCAGAGGAGGCATGAGACTGTGTTTCAGGTAGGGCCCTGACCACACCAAGAGAAGGAGCAGACAGCCCTGTCCACAACAGCTGCAATCTCTCTGCAGGGTTGTGGGGCAGGTGATTAGCACCAGTGGGCATGCAAAGAGGTTCTGCCTCTCCCATCTCCTGCTGCAGTGAATCAGCCCCTCTGCAGCACATCCCATCATCCCTGTGGTAGGTCAGTTGGGCAAAGAAATCCTTCCTTTCTACAGGGAGGTGTGCTGCTCTGGAGCAGGCGGTCTTGGGCACCTTGCCCCATCCTGCTGACTCCACCAGCCTATGTAGGTGTCCTGAAATTAGCCCAAAACTTTGAATAGGTTGGTCCACCCTGGGCCTGTGCCTGCTGCATTGTTAACGAGTGACTGAGCATGGCATGCTCTGTCTTGCTCTTGACTGCTCAGCTGTCTTGCAGACAGCCTGCTTAGGCTTTTTTTTGTAGCGTATGCTGCAGAGGATGCTCTCCATCAGCCTCTGTTGCAGATGAGTGTCCAGCTTCAGTTTACAATGCAGAGATTACAAAAAATCAAGCTAGATATACCCCTAGAGATTGTTTCTTTTACATACACGCAAGCACCCCCACACACGCACTTGTTGTGCACATAAAACAACACAGTGCCATAAAAATAATACTAACACTCTAGGTGAGGCACATCGCCAGCTCTGTCACTGGAGTTGGCACTGCTGATGAGCATTTCAAGCCTTGCCTTTGCTAAGCCATGTCATGCAAGGTCCGTCTCCAGGAGAATGTGCCCATTGCTGTAGTACCCAGATATTTGCAAAACTATATAGGAGCCAGATGCACTAAAGAGCTCTAAGAGACTGAATGTTGTTTTTTTCCTAGTCCTTCCTCCACATTTTGCCTCCTTGTTCAGAAGTTCATGTCTAGCAAGAGCTGCAAAACCTGTTCTTGCAGTCTTCTCTAGAGAACCACATCAAAGCAGAACAGCAAGATGATGACCAGATATACTGGTGCAACCCTAATCCTTTCCAATCTCTAGGTTTCCCCTCCCTCCCACTAAATCTGACCACAGCTCTCTGCTGTGGGGCCAATACTGCTTAGCCCTATTTTAATCATATTTTGGAAATCTATTGCTACTGATTCTAAAACATACATTGGGGACTAAACAGATCCCAGGCAGGATGGAGCTTTTTGAATTGGTAGCAGGAGACAGACATGATGCAGAGTCCAGGTCTAAAGCAAGGAAAGTCCCTCTTTTGATTGCACTCTCTGTCCCTGGAGTGCACTTCATATTTCAGCAGGGCTCACACACCTGTCTGTGCTGGCCTCTGCTTTGTTTTTCTCCTGGAGAAAGTGGAATATTCAGGCTCGATCCCTGTTCTGACATGATTCTCTGCAGTGATTTTCTGCAAGCAGCTCTCTTCTGATGCTGGCGGTTCAAGGCTGGGCTCCTTCCACCCTAAGGGCCTAAAATCATGGCAGAAGTGTCATCACATCATGTCATAACACCAGTGTCTGCCAACTGCCACCCGCTTTGACCAATCTCCCTGGTGCCTGTAGCTGAAAGCCATGGTAATGCTGGCTTGCCAGGTAGCTGTCCCAAACTTGCTTGGAGCTCTGTTACTCCTTCAGAGAGCAAAACTATCCTGGACATCCCCTCACCTACAGCCACCTCCTTGTGGCATTTTCTGTGTCCCGCCTGGACAGAAAACTCAGCCCAGAAACAGATTTTAGTTATGTACTGGAGTATAATGGTGAGAGAGCCTGGGCTCATGTTAGTCCTTATGTTGGTCCCAACCATTCTTCTATCTATGCTTGACCTCGTCTACCTCCCCACAACTTTAGGAAACCAGAAACAGGCAGGAAAGTTTACTTGGCTCCTTCCTAAGGGAATCTGATATCACCTGGAGCAGGATAGAAGGGGATACACGGGCAAAGGACTACCAGAAGTCATGCTGATGGTGATCTGCTCACACAAAGCACAGATGAAGAGCATGCCACATCTCAGCCATCTGCCTGGCACATGCTCCTATGGAAAATACAGAGGTAGCCTCCGACCCTTTGTGCTTGGATTACACTGGTGGAAGGCGTGCAGCCTGCTTCTACATCCCGTGAAAGCAAAACATGGGAAAACACCACGAGTCTCAGGTTCAGACTCTCTCTCAAATTTTTATTAGGCCAGTGATTGAGGGGCAAAGGGGAAGAGGACCCAATACGCACCGTGGAAACACACTAAGAATGTCTCTGGGCAGTTGATTCATTTTGTGGCTTTGAACTAAATACAAATGTCTTTGTTTCTCAGCTGTCCCATCTGTGAAGGGGGAATAAAAATGCTGAGTTAAGACTGATGATTTTATTTAGTGGAAAAAGCAACTACATGTGGCACGAAAAGGCAGTGTTTGTACTAGTATTTGTACTGATATTTGTACTGGTAGTAGAATGTATTGTTACGTACTAATTGTCAGGAAGCTGGATGGCATGTGTTGGAATAAATTAAGAGGCTAAGAAAGGAGTGTTTTAACAAGACCTAACACAACATGCTAAATGATATACAATAGCAATGTACTGAAGACAAAGGTGAGTGGCTCTGCTTGGGTTGGAATGCATTCAGCCTTTTCCCAGAGATACACCAAGAATGAAATTGGTACCATATTTCAGCTGCTGTTCCAGTCCTTTTCATAGGGTGATATCCTTTCATTATTTGGCCTTGGGACATCATCATTATTGAAAACATTATTGAGTGACGCTCGTGAAAATAAGAGAGCATCAAGATTCGGTAAGGACAGGCCTAACGGAGTGCTGAGCACTTCTTCCTAAAGCCAGTTCTGCTGAAGCAACTCACTTCTGACTCAGAAAGCATATCATACACCAGTGATAACTCACCCTCAGCTCCAGGTTTCCCTGTCATGATTTACCGCTCTCCCTAGTAGTCTGTGGCTGAGTTTTCAAGGCCACTGATGCATAAACAGCATCTTCAGCCCTGAACTTCCCTGGAGTACAGTCTGCCGTTTACTTATACAAAGAGATATAGAGATACATATGTGTTTATATACATATATATGTGTATGTATAAATATGTATATATGCAGCATGTACTTTTCCAAAGCTCTCATACATTAGTTAATTAACTGTATGGCACAATAAATTAATTAATTGTTTGGAAATTCCAGTAGCGTTAGATGAATGATTCCAGCAGGAACTTAGCCAGACAGACGATTTCAGAAACTTCTCTCCATGGCTTTGTCATTCTGGGAAACAGGCTTTTTTGCAAAAAACTTTTACAGAACAGATGGCTCATGTAAAATACTTGAAATTCCACCAAATCAGAGCTGATAAAAACAGATAGCTTCACTGAACCTGGTGGGTGCTAGGTAACTCGCAGGGGAAATAAATTGTGTGTGAGGCTGACATTGCTAGCGGTTATTGCTTTGGATTTTTGCTATTTCCCTTGTTTGTATGATTTGCTTTTTAATTAAGCTTAAGCATTTGCACTACACTGCACTGTGCTGGATACAAGATAGAGCACACGAGTCCTTCTACTTCATCGCACTAACACAAGCCTCGCTAACATCGCAAACTTCCTTATCCGTTCCATGATCAAACAGCACAAGGTGACACTCACTGCAAGCAGTTTTGTAAAAGGGGATGCCACCAGTTCCTGTGACTGAAAAAGGGAGCAGAGCATGACATATTTCTCTGAAACTGGGACTGTGCAGGATTTAGGGGAGAAGAAGGGAGGAATTTTCTTTAAGGAGCTTCTTTCTGTGGAAAAAAACAAAAAGGCAGGTCTGGGTTAAGACTGACATTTTATTGGCTTTCTCTTAACTAGCATTTTTCTGGGAAATTTTAACAGTCTAGTCTCTACATTTTCAGTCTGAAATTAACTTTTAGAACTTCTGAAGGCCAAAATGGAGGGAAAATGTTTCCATTTCTTTCAAAACAACAATTTCACACTGTCTAAAAATCTACAATTTATGAAGAGGAAAAAAAGAGAGAGAGAAAAAGAAAATCAGAACTTTTGTTTCTGTGTTAAACCGGTATGAAGCTGTGGGATGTTCTTGTTTTGAATTCCAAATTTGAAATGAACTTAAAAGTCATGTTCCTGTCACACTTCCCTTTTTATATCCAAATCATTCACCCATGCTGGACTGCTATCAACAACAAGAACAGATACGTTATAGGTGGAGAATCGGTGTGATCAGCTTTTACTTTGGTCATTTAGAAACATCCCACAAAGACACCAAGCAACCAACAAGCAGCAAGCTGCCCTGGACTGGGTAGTCGGCGTAAGAGCACTGATAGTTTTTGCCTGTGTTAACTTCTGATCTTTGATCTAGTAAATGTAAATCTCATCAGTAGGGATACCTTAAATACCTGTAGGTATGAACACTTGTAGACACCTACATATAGACTTTAAATGTCAACGTCCAAACATGCAAACTGGTCTCTCTGAAGGACGAAATTCAGAACGACAACCAAGGGTTTGTTGATGGCTCTTTCTCTAGGCAATCTTTAATGCTACCAATCGTAACATATATTACATGTGTGCATTTCCTCTCCCTTAGTACCTGCATCAGTCTTCATGGACCTCCTTTCAGAGTTCCTCCACAAAGTCCTGTTTACTCCTATGCTGTAGATGGAGTCCTGAAGGACAGAGAAAACATCCCTACAAAGGAGGAAGCTGAGCCTATCACCCAGCTATCACCAAGTAACTTCCGAGTAACGTGGAGGTGAGTTCCCTTGGGAAAAGGGTACCCGCTTAGGTAAATCCCTTCTAGAGGGATTCAGCATGGAAATGTTCTGATCTGTCTGGTTGCTAAGGGAATTAATGAGGAAATGGGCAGAGGCAGGTTCTGCAATTGTGCCATGCTGCAGGAACATAACATTTCCTTCTGCTCTGAAAAATAATATAAATAGGATGGTCAGTGAGCTTTCCTAGCCAGGATTTTACTCAACAAAATGTTTCCAAATGGAAAAGAAGCACATCCACTGGGTAGCAGTAGGTATCATGGAGGTTTCCACTGCCAGTCCCTTGCCAAAACCACATGAAATGTCCTTTGCCTCAGTAGATGGTGGCATGCAGACAACACTTCAGGGACTGAATTGCACAAAATATGC